>WBMZ01004901.1:0-66821 GCA_013400975.1 Atrichornis clamosus
GTCTTTCAAACTAAGACACCCTGTTATCGATCCCTTCCTAAGTGTAGATCCTAAAGGAGGTGCTGGGAAATGTTGGGCAAGGAGAAGACTGAGCTTGATCTCCCTACACACAGCCAGAAAAGTGTTCTTCTCCTTTGTCCGACTGCTGCCAGAGCCACGACTGGCCACCAGCACAGCCGTCCTTGTGAGGTGCCGCAGCCAAGGTCTGCCCTTGCCATGGGCAACCTGCCCATGGTGGTCAGAGGGATCCTGTTTGTAGTTAGTTGTTACAGTGCTTAGAATAAACACCAAAGAGTTTTGTTCATCCATTTGTCTGGAGTTACTCTGCACAGGTGTCTTCATTGCAAATTCTTCTAACACAGACCACACCTCAAAACTGGGCTGTGTGGCCACTGGTTAAAAATGCCACTGCTTCAAGTATTTAATTTGATGTTCTTGCAAATCACACTGGATCTTCATGACATAGGGAGTTTTTGAAATGCAACATTTGTCTTCACTGTTTGGAACCTTCATCAAACACACAATCTCTGGTACAAGTAGATTTATGAGCAGTTGCTGAGACTTCACCTTTAAAAGAGATAAAATTATCAGTAGCTAAATTAATTTTCATCACTTCTGTCCTTGATTTATTAATAGCAAGACCCATTGGCTTGGCAGAGTTTGCAAGACCATCTGTCTTTTTGTGAATATCTTCAGCTAAATGCTTTTCTGTACTAAGAAATTGGACTTGGTCAAGTGATCCAGCTCTGCCAATATGTAGTTTAAATTTTGTTTGAATACTGAATAGGGTAAGTCAGTCATGTTCACCTACACAAATGTAATGATTGGTTAAGAAGAAGGGGTGATGTTTAACCTGTGCTTAGAAGTCATTCACTGGTTGTGTACTTGCTTAGTCGACCTGTTGGCCAGCTTGGCCCTACTGAGTAGTGGTTTCATTGTGGGTGTATGTTTCAATTATTGCTATTTCTTTTAAGAATAGATTTTAAAGTGTATGTATCTGCATGTAGATTTATAACTACAAATCCCAGTTACAGACCTAAGTTGATTGAACATATCAACATAATCTTGTAGAACCACTTCTGAAAAATTTAGTGTAGGAGTTACAGGTAAAACAACTACTTTGAAGGAGAATTAGTGCTATAAGAAATTCAGGAAGCAGCAACTTTGATGGTCTTGACCACTTCACATAATCACAGAATATTCTGAATTGAAAGGAACCTACAAGACTCCTTGAGTCCAACTCCTGCCTCTGCTTAGTATACCCCATAAATCACACCATGTGCCTGAGAGTGTTGTCCAAAGGCTTCTTGAACTCTGTCAGGCTTGGTGCTGTGACCACTCCCCTGAGGAGCCTGTTCCAGTGATCAAACATGCTTTGGGTGAAGAACATCTTCCTAGTAAACTTCAAGGCAATTTAAAGGAGAGAGCTATTTTTCTGTCTTCATGTGCACATCAGTAGCAGATTAAAAATCAGAATGGTAAATACTGTGAAAATGCTAGCATTTTCTAATTAACCCTTAAGAATTAGAGACTACTGATTATATAAAATTCTCAAAAGGTGAAATTTCTAGGCCTTTGAAGACTAGAGGAATATGGGAGGGGACCAACTTATGGAACATTAGCTTATCTGAAAAGACTCCCATGCTGTTTCAAAGTCAGGTGTTTCAAAGGATTAGTATATAAGAAATCACCTCTAAAATGACAAATTTTCTTGTAGTGTAGGTATGTATTGCTGTATATATTCCTCAATTTTGCTGAGGAAAGGCAAACTTTTACAAGTCTTTTTAACTTGGCTGCTTGTGAATTAGCTGTTTGTAATTTTAAACTGCTCCAGTTTGATATTTACTTTTGTTTTTAAGAGCTGGACCAACTTTTATAAAGTACAAGAGACTTGTTTTTTAGTTTTGAAAAATATATTTGTATAGGGGAAACTGCATCTTGGAGTTTGCTTCCTTGTTTAAGACCTTTCTTCCTGGGAGTGTTATGATAGTAAATCTATATCAAATAGTTACCCTTCTCGTGTTACTATAACCAGTAGTATTTTTGACCTTAGAACAACACTCTGGTTACTGCACAGCAGTCATATAAACAGAGAGTAACCACAGGCTTGTATTTTCAAAACATGTTGTCTTTTGTAATAAAATATGCATCTGAGATATCAGAAGTTACTAATGATTTTCAAGGAATCCTCGAGGAGCTCCTTTTTAAGAAACATTTTCAAATTTTCTTTTTGTCTACCTTATAACTTTACATTGCTGTCTGTATTCTACTGAAAAGTTGTTTCTAGATCGAAGTGCTCTGGGCCCACTTTGCCCCTCATTTTTCCAGCACTGGATGAGTGAGTGAGTGGCAGGCAGTTGGAAGGACAGCTGCAAAATGTAGCTGACTGAGGCACAACACAGGCAGCTTTTAGCAGAAGGAACCCGAATCTGAGCCTCCCCAACGAAAAACTGAGATGAGGTGTTATACAGGGGAAAAGAAGATTGAAGGGAAAGCTGATAACTAGAGATTTCTTATTCAAATTGTTACTACAAAGTTCATAAAGTTAGATTACTAAAAACACCCCAACCCACAGAAAACCAAAACAAGTGAAAAAACCCACCTCCACTAAAAACACCTATAAAAAAATCACCACCACCTAATCAAGCCAAACCAACCAACCAACTAATCAAAAAAACTCCCAAAAACCAACTCAAAGAAAAAACCCAAACAAAAAAAAAAACCACCCCAAACCAACAAAAACCAACCAACCAAAGTAAAACAAGGGATAGAGCTGTGACCTAGGATACAATTTTACATCAATGGGTTACTTTCTTAATTTAGACAGATATATTTTTGACTTTGGAGATTTTAAATGTGTTCCTATTAAAAACTGAACAGCACATAGGAGTTGTGTATTCTGTTGGAATGTTGCTGTACCATTAGAAAATTAATTACAAATTTACTGCATTTTTTTAAAATGTTCCTTTCCTGACCGGCCTTTGCTTTTGCATTACTGGCACCACTAACCCCAGGTGATCTCACCTGCTGTTCCTTGTTTTGGTTTCTATGTTGTGAAAGCTTACTCTCCTACTCCCACATCCCTCAGTCCTAAAGAGCTCTGTAAGTATCACAAACAATTATATTTTCCTTATGTAAATCTTATGTAAGATAAGTAAAGAGTTATAAGGAACTTATAGTCTTGTTGGAACTAGAAGTTACAGGGCGAATTAGCTGTTACTGGGTATTTGATGCAGTACTTTAGCCTACAACACTGGGTATTACAGGTGGATTATGGTTGCTTATTCTTGAGGCTAAATACATCTTTTTTCTTTATTGTTAATTCAAAGGCAAAGTCCCTCGACTCAAAGGCTATCACGAGAAAGAAGTATGCGGAATTGACATATAATTTCCATTTGCTATTGCCCCAATGCATTCTTGTTCAAAGATATTCTTCACATTCCCAGGGCAGGAATGAATCACAGCCATTTGATTTTGTGTATTGGCTACTAAATAATTTATTCCCAATTAGCCATTCATTCACAGCATCAAATGATCCATTCCAGTCATTGTAGTGGGGAAAATTATTTTTGTAACTGATGTCTGTGCTGTATGTCCAGTGAGTCAGCTGAAGGTGGTTGAATTTTTATTGGAAATGAAATAAAATTACACAGCTACCCTATTTATAAAGGCTTTTAAAAGTTTGGTCTCAGCAGAGGCTGTTCAGAAGATGTATAGACCTACAGAGATGTTTAAATAGTAATCAGAGATTGATGGCTGTTGAGATTGTGAACAAAGAAAAAGCTATATTGCTTCTGGTTTTGTGTTTTGCCAGAAATACAGATGCCTTTTCCCAGAGATATTTCTCTAGATATTTGACCTCTCTGAATTTAAAGAAAAAAAAAATAGAGGAAGTAAGAAAGCTTGCAGTTCTGCAGAACTGAAATAAACAATTGAAGTTAAAAAACCTTCTTGTGTAAAGGAGCATTAAGTTAAGAAGTCAGCATTCAGGATTAGTAAATTATGCCACTGTTATGATACTCAGTGTCCTGGGTTGTGGGGATGTAGTAAAACAATGTATTCCCCCCCATCTGCATCAGCCCTGATGAGCTGTTCAGGACAGGTCGTTTGTAACAACTGCCCAGTGCGTGTTCGGCCCCTGGGACTGCAAGCTGGGGTTAGATAAGATAAGGGGAATCCTGTGGTGAGGTAGGGCCTCTTTTGGCTTCACAAAAGACACAGCTGGGAGAGCTTCCCCCAGAAAGCACCAACAGTAATCACACCCATCCTGAGGAGGCCATCTCTGTTAATGGGCCATCAGGGACCACGGGCAGCTGGAATGACAAAACCGCCCAGAACCTCCCAAACTCTCTTATCTCATCATTCCATTGGGAAATGCTCCGCCCTGGGGGTGGTACTGGACATTCCTGCTGGAATATAATGAAGCCTGCCTGGACCCTGGTTTTACTCTCCAGCACAAACTCCAGGAGCTGCAGAGGAGCACTGCTCTCAGCTGGCTGCAGCCCCCACTCCCACTGGACTGCACCCACCACGCACCCGGACTGCAGCCTCCCTGCCTGCCCTGCCTCACCAGCGCCCCCGCCCGGGTGTGGCCAGAGCTGCACCACAGGGGAACCCGGGTGACAGGCGGGGAGTCTGTGACTGGTGTTTGTTGTTGTATTGTTGGTGTTTGTTCTGTTGGGTTATATCTATCTATCTATCTATCTATTTTAGTAAAGAACTGTTATTCCTTTTCCCACATTTGTGCTCAGAAGCCTCGTAATTTCCAGAGGTACAGTAATTTGGGGGAAGGGGTAATTTCTTCCCTTCCAGGTAGGTTCCCACCTTCCTTGGCAGATCTCTGTCTTTCAAACTAAGACACTCAGTTAAAGCTGAAATGCTTTCAGCATTGTTTAAATGCCAAGTTGTAAATTCTCTAAATTAGCAAATGGAAGTTCACACCAAAGTAGGTCCCATCTTGATTCTTGTTCTTCCAATTCTTTCTGGTCAGTCAAGACAAATGACATGCTCTGGTCTTTTTTACTAGTAGGAAGTAAAAAGGTTTGTGCCATTGTATTCATTTCAGCTGTATCAGATTATGATATGTACATTACTTGTTAGTGATGCCATTTAATTTTCAAAGATTTTTTTTGAATAATTTAGAATACCTGGGGTTTTTTCCACCTTTGAATAAATTTCTTTCTAACAACAAAAAAAAATTGCAACAAATATTGAGTTACTTGTAGAGAAAAAAGTAGAAATACATGTTTTTCGTTTTCTTCTGTAGGAATATTGTTTTATTAAGAAACATATATCTGCTTCAGTTCAGAAACCTTATTTGTAGAAACAGGCTGATGATGTTGAGCTGGATGCCTAAGCAATGGATTATAATTGATAAAATGGTAAAATATTCTAAGATGTTTGGCTCTCCAGAAGCTTAATTAATAATGACCAGTGGGTGCTTAGGACTCTGGCAGTAAATGTGTCTTATTTAAATTACTAAACAACATCTTTTAATGAGGAACTAATGTTTGATAATGGGTAATAAAGCTTATAGTGGTGTTCTATGACTGCCACATTTGACAAATATCAGCATTCTTGTATATATGCACTCAGAGGAACTCTGTAAAATGATTTATTTGAGTAAGCAGGTCTGTCAATATAAGCACAAATTCATGCTGTATACTCAAACATCTGTTTACTTTGGCAGTTCTGCTTTAAAAATGTTAGCAAAATGTGTGTGTCATTGCTTGAGTTCTGCACGAGGGAACATGCAACGCTGCAACTTGTCACAACCTCTGATGGTGGTTCTTGTCTCGGACAACACCACTGAGGCTGTTCGTGGTAAGTGAGCATTTTCCTTCCAGCAGTACCTAAAGGACATTTGCCCATGTCCAGAGGAACAAGCCAGTGCTGTGTATTGTCTAAATCCCACTCCAGTCTCACAGAATGGATGTATTAGTAGCAATGTTATGTGGAATGGTTCTCTTACCTTTCTTGCTGCCTGACTTTGTTTTAGTCTGAGTAAAATTTACTTTTTCTGAGTGCGTAATCAAATTGAATAGTGGTATCTAAACCTGCCTGAAACTGAGCCTAATGGCAAAACTACTGCCGAGCCTATAATCCAGACTGTTCTTCTCCCATTTATGTAAATCATGTAAAGAGTTGGTATTTTTAAGAGATGAAAGCTATTTATCCCAAAGGGAAGCAAACAAAAAGTTAATATTTAGTTTGAGACTAAGGCTTCCAATGTAGATCATAGTATTTTGTGCATAAAGGGTACTCTCGCAAAAGTCCACAGAAAGCTTTGAGAAATTTAATAGCAAGTGGTACTGCCATGCTGGCATTTACTGTGCTACCCAGTGCCCATGTATTTCTGATTAATCTTTTGTGTATAAGAAGTGGCTACAGGAAAAAGCTTTGCAACTAGTAAACATTTCACATTTGGAATCATGTTTCTTTTATATAGCTTATCTTTAGCAGCTTTTCAGTGGCATCTTTCTCAAGCTTCCTCTTGAATAAATGTAAAATTCTCCTGCCACAGTCCACAAAATGTGTCCAGTAGAACTTCTTTTTGTTCATATGCCCCCCATGCTGGTTTAAGAAAATCCTTACACCTTTTATTAATGTAAATGAAACTAATTCACTTGCATGAAGAGTTTGTTTAAAAGTTAAATATGAATTATACTGTGGTCTTCTCAGTAATTAATCCATATTTATTATTGACAGATTTCTATTAAATATATCACGACCACAGTTCTGGGGTCTATCATGTTCTGAACAATGAAACAGCAAAAAACCGCTTCAATCTCTTTTTAAAAACATTTGCTTTTGTATAACAAGTATGGAATTCTAAATATCTTTCATGTGAGTTTTTTTGGTGGAATCCTGAAGAAACCAGGTTGTGTCTACTCTGTAGATGTAGATTACAAGTGGCCAGTAATAATATTAAAAAAAATAAAATTACACATTTAGATATTGCTTTGTACCGGAGAACTTCAAAATTAATTCCCAAGAAACTTGCTACCCTATCTTGTAGATAGAGAATAGAATGGTTATAGTTAGACTAGTCAAGTTTTAAAAACCTCTAAAAAGGAGTCAAAATCTTTTGTCCATGTGTGTTTCCCACTTATGGAGAAGTAAAAGCTCAGAGTATAATATGCCTTGGACAGGACACATAGATGGTAGCAACTGATTGAAGGTTCGCTCTCTTGCTCTAGGACAGTTTGTTGGATGTTGTCTTTTGACCTGGCCTGTAGCGAAATTAGTGCAGCTGAGGGAAACACCTAAGAAATATGGCTTGACTGAGGATGATGAAATCCCCCTCCAGGGAAGTCCAGAAGAAACTCCTACAAGGATGTAATGTGCTTCCAAATAGTATCCAACTAAACTGAGGCCAGAGAGGTTTCTTTCCCAGAAAGTATTATGGTTGAGTAATTTCTTTAGTTTCCATGAGATGGTAAAACCTCTGTCCTGGTCTCAGTGGCTTTCTGTCTTTGATCACACAAACAAGGAACGACTTCTTGTCATAGTACTCAATGACAAAATAGATCTTCTGTTGCTGGGGCTTTTTGATGTTCCTGGAAAAACATTTCTCTTCTTTTTCCTGTACAGCCTTTTGACATGGCCTGCTTTTCATCTGTATGTTACACTATTGGAGAATATTTTAAATTATATTCTCATCAATGCACAGATCTCAGCTTTCGTGGCTAGTTAAGTTAGTGATGTAATAATATACCAGAGGTTAGGAAAACCTCAAGTAATTTTCAGTTGTGAATGACTACTTACATTGTGTATCTTTTTTGTTTTTTGCAAACTAAGCATCTCTAAGTTAGAGAAGAACTTTGGATCCTAAGAAACCAAGATGCCACTTGGGACGTGGGGTCAAATACCAAATAATTCTGTTATTGCCAAGTTGATCCTATGGCAATTAAAATGACCAAGAGGAGCATTTACTGTAAGAAAGTCTGACAAATAACTGTACAAAATATACAATACCGTACAAAAAGAGGTACACAACACCGTATCTTAAAGAGAAATCTGAAATATGGCAGTGACTCTTAAAATTATAGTTGCTATTGTGACAAGAATGGTAATACCTACAGTAAATATCAAAGCTGTCTAATAGTGAGTATATTTCTTCACTACCAAGTATCGGTTTTGCATGAAAAGAGTCCTCCATATCCAGTTCATCTATAAGCACCAATGCTTTTATTTTGTTACTGTTGCACTAAAAAAGCTGCTAGCAGGAAGCAAATGAGTATGGAAATGGATCAGCTGTGTGAAGAATTCTCTTTGCTTTTCAAGACAATATGTACAACTAATACAGTGAATTATTCTAGGGTTTTATTTATTTGCGTCCTTTTCTCCAATCATGCTCTATTCTTCTTTATTTCAAGGATGACCTGCGAGGGAAAATGTAATTGCTGTGACTTAATTTTCAGCTCCTTTTTAACTTGTAGAGGAAAACCAAATATTATTGATTATAAAAGTTTTGGGCCACTGTCTGCTTGGTCTGATACTCAGATTCTACCTGGCTGAAAGATGCACACCTTGAAAAATGCTTGAAATTATGACAAGAATGAAACAAAACTTGAACAATTTCTAGGCTAGGGTAAAGGACTTAGAAGTTTCCACACAAGTTAAACTATACAATTCTCCCAGCTGAAAGTGTCAGGAAGAAAGAAGACTGAATTAAAAACAACCCCAAACCCGATCTACTCTATAATTTTATAGAACTTCCCTCCAAACCTAATTGAAATGTCATTCTGACCAGTCTTCTAAGATGTAGAGACTTTTATTGGAATCATTAGGACCAGGTGCAAGTCGGTGCAAGATGAGAGATGTGGGCACAAATGAAAAATGCCTTGCTGATCACTTGAAAATTTAAATGTTTGGTTGTGAAAAAAAGAGATCCATAACTAATTCCTTCCAGTTGATGGAAGAAATAAAGATTAAGAGAATAAAAATTGATTTATTAATATACAGTTATTATTTGTGGTACAGACTCTTCAGAAAATGATGAGTAAGTATTTTAAACTTTTTGGGGATTTTTTCTGACTGTACTTTCACAAATGCACCTCTCAAGAAAGGGCAAATTACCTACATACTTCCAAATCAGGGTTTGACCCCAAGTGCAGAGAATATTTGAGTTGGATCATTGATTTTAAGTGGGATTATTTGCATGCATAAATATAATACAGAGTATAATTATGCCAAATTGAGCACAAGCCAAAAGCACTCAGAGAACAGAGCTTCAAAGGGTGTGCTTCATTATAGGAAGAGTATATGAAGGAGAGGTTTTAGAATTTTTTGGTGTCAGGATTCATGTCACTGAGAAAAATGAGAAGATGTCAGTGTCCTTCATACAAAGATAATGAAAAGATTATTCCACTGTATATAAAGCATTGTTTGGCTGTATTATTAAAGACCTTGGCTTGCTTGAAAAATGATCTCTGATGTTTCAATTTCTTATGAGCTATGCACTGAATAGATATCTCTTCATGGGCTAGTACTCTTAATGAAGGTCCTAAATATATGGTGGCTGAATATATTAAAGAAGATTATCCTAATAAGGGGGCATAAAAAAAGGAACAAGAAGTTTTTAAAACCTGAATTGGGACATGACCTCTTGGTGAGAAAAACACTGTTAGATAAGTGATCTGCCAACACTGAAATATACCAAAGGCAAACAAAAGGAATAGAGCCTCAGTATTTGTTCATCCTGGAAATCTGTGTAATTAAATCCTCAAAGACTGAGCCTCTGCAACCTCACTTTTTTTTTGAGTCAGTTTTCTTTTTCTTAAGAGAGTTCCTCTGCACTCTGTAAAGTCAAGAATTTGAAGCCTGAGGCTGTTTACACCTATGTCACTAAACCTTAATTTTTCTTGGCAGTGGTCTGATAGGACCAGGAGCACAGAGGTTAATAATTTTCTAGAGGAGATCCACACCAAGCCCAAATAGCCCCCAAAACCCAACAGAAGGAAAAAACCACCTCCAAACTGCAAAAGTGAACCTTGTATCATAAACATCCTAGTTGGATCCTTTTCCAGAACTTTCTATTGGTGCTGAGTGACTCAGAGTTTATTTCTCCACTCTTCTGAATACCATGACTGCCATGTGACATGTGACCACATTTATAGAGGAAAAATTACTTTTTGCCAAATCTTTGCTGTATTTGAGAGGAAAGGAACTATTTCCCATTTACAAGTAGAAATATTCTTGAAGCTGGTTTTCCATGTTCATCAATTTTCCAATAACTCTTTTTTTCATTAGCTTGGAGGATAGATTAATACTTTTTTTTTGCTTTCTGGCTTTCATGCACTTGCAGTCCAGCACTGCTGTGCAACTGATGGATTGAACAGGACTCTGATGTGAGCCATGCTTGGAGGAAGAATTGGTTTAAGCTCCCTTCCTCCAATTGTTTTCATTCTGCAAGGAAAATTTTAAAATCTAGTTTTGTGGTGGCTAAATGAGCAACTTTGGTTTCTGAGGTGTGCAAAACCATTCTCCTGGAAAGTAGTTGTTAGAGAATAAAAATCATGATGTAGTATTAAATTATTGCTCAGTTTTCTGTAATTTACTACAAATTAGACGTAATTATATCCCTCCAGGGTTCACTTGAAAAGAAGATTAAATCTTATCTGACTGCTGGGCTGGGAACAGGTACAGCCAGGCAGAGATAAGGGACAAAATTTGAAGAAATGGCTTTGTAATTTTCTTCCCAGTTTTTCAATTTTATTTATACTTGATTTAATCCACTTATTTTAATTTGAAATTGATTGCTAAATCAGACACTTTCTGCAGAACATAATATAGTAACAACCCAAGGAATCCTGTCTCTTTTGTAAAGCAGACGGAGCAGTGCAGTCACTGGTCTGTCCAGCCTTTGGGGAAGGTACGCTGAGAAGGCTCACATTCCATTTCGTGCAGTAGCTGCACAGTCTGTAAAGTTAAATCTGAGACAGATAGCAGCGTGCTAGGATGAGATGCTGCTCAGTGGAGTTTACCTGTAGTCCTGGAAGAGGCTGTCTATCTTGGGGTGTGCATAATTCAATCATGGATTCCTGGGGATTTTTTAAAGCTTATTAATTATTAAAAACTTTTATCTTCTAAAGGAGTAAATTTTTCAAGGATGGAATTTCTTTAACTCCATTTGGCATGTGGGTACCTGAGAAATTTGGATAAGGAGATGAACTCTGTGCTGAGCAAACAAGGGAGTTGTCTCCAGGGTGAAGACCAGGCACTGCTTGCTGAAAGGCTGCTGAGATCAGTAGAGAGCTGAAGTGGTCAGAAAGGTGGGCATAATTTGCACTCCAGAAAATAATTTGTCTCTAATTTTTCTGAAGAAGTTAAGAAGTGTTGTTTAGAATATCTGAAGTGATAAAAATATATAGAACTGTTAAATAAACCTCCACTTTTCCATGGATCTCCATGTGTTTGTTTTTAAAATAAATTACTACTGTACTGTTTCAGTGAACATCTCCAACATCTCCAATTACATTCTGAAACTTTTTACCAAAGTTCAAGTATAATTTTTTTTTAAAGTGATAATTTCCTTGAAATTTTACTCATAAGTGCTGAATATGATCTAGCTGTTCCTGTCATCATGATACTCAGTGAATTCTTCAAGAAATTGAAAACTTGTCAACACTTACTCTTCAGTGGAGGAATATACAGCAAGACTTTGTAGAGTTTCAGAATGCAAGTTGTCCTCAAAAGAACACGGATATGGATCAGTGTACAGAACAAAACTGCATTTAATAACAAGGAAAAGTTCTGTTTTGGTGCAATCTAATGACATTTCATAGTAATGCCATTGCGTAGTGCAGCCACTGCACTGTCTGTTCAGAAGTGCTTAGATGTTCTTTTATTTTTCTTTCTATTTTTTCTGTCATTCCTCTAGGACTTCATTGCATCTCACTACGGATTAGAAGATGATGAACTTTGTTTTAGAGAGTATGGGTCATTCTATATGTGCATGGTATTTAGCACACTAGGAGTTAAGCCCACATTCTTTCCTGAAGAGCTGAAAGCTTTTCACATCATTCAGCAGTACACTTATCTAACAAATTTGGCTTTGATTTCAAGAATTAAGAGTTGCTATGCATTAATATGTGCAAATATTTCATATACATCTCACATGCTTCAGTTTGCACTGTGGTTTGGACAGAGTCTGATTGTTCAGAAAATGTTTAGGAGTGCAGGGACTACTGAATGTAAACATACCTATAAACTATAATATCTGAAATTAGGGAAGATTGAGATCTCTCGGTTACAGTTTGCACAGAGTATTTCTTCTAAATTTTATGTCAAATTTCATTTAAAATTCTCAGAGCTGACCCTCAAGTTCATGGGAATGCTAATGGACAGTTATGATAAGAACAGTGTGGATGTCACTCATATTGATGTCAAGATTGCATTAAATCCCTATATACAGGCATTACTATCCTGAAATAGTTGATGTTAAATCTCTAGTTGTCAGCACCAGTCCTATCTGACCAAATGGACCCTTGGAATGATGGCTAATACCTTGAAAGGGTATTCACACTAATCTGTGAATAGTAATGAACCCACTTTAAAAAACCTGCTGATCTTGTGACAAGTCATGCTGGAGGTCCTGATGCCCTCTAAACTGTCGTCTTGGAACATGATGTCTATTCACTTTTATCTGGTATGGAACGAGCAGTAGGTACATGATATATGTTTATAAGTACAGCACAGTACTGGAGAAGGAGATGCAATCACAGCTTCACCGTCCAGGCAGTGCGGCTCACTTATTCTTAGGGCATTAAATGTACTTTTAAGGGTACATTACACAGCCTGTTTTTGTTGAGAAAAACCTGGGGGTAAGGGATAGCTGAACATGCTCATGTGGGGAGCCAGTAGTTTTCAAGGTTTTTTGAGTCGACATATCTTGTGAAGTCTGTGCTAGCGCTGTTGTTTTTGAGGTGGAAAGAGGGGTAAAAGCTATCACGAGACTGTAGGTTATCGCTGTGCTGGTCTCCTTGTCTTCCTAAAAGGCCAATCAAAGCTAATGGTTCTCAACCATGTCTTAGAACAAATGGATGTTTTAATGTTTCATTACTGGCTCATATTTCTTGAGGTTTTGATTTTAAATGTTTTTATGACATTTATTATTATTATTATTATTAATCATGTATTATAAGAGTTATTCTACGAGAAAAATTTCTGCTTTACTGAGATACTTAGGCTTCGTCCAGCTAATGCCCAGCTGATGTATACCAGAGAAAACAACACATGTTTGTTGAGTTTAGCACAGATATGGTTTAGTATTATAAAATGGGAGCAAAGATTTGAAAATAAGCTTTAGAGAGCTGCTGGGAGTTAAGATCACTATTTCATCTGTGTTCTCCTTTTGTTTGTGGAGATTAGAAAACATTATTAAAAAAATCAATTAGTGATAGATGAATGAAATGGTGACACCTTAGAGCACTTCTCAATTTATTGTTTTATTTTCTTCACAAATCTCTTCCTATACACATATAACAAAATTACTAATGATTTGAAGTGTTTGAGCTTTTTTTTTGGTGTTGCCAGAAAAGTATCCTGCTGTGAAAAAAAACTTTGTTCCTTGTGCTGTATCCTTCTGGGAGAGCAGATCAGAAGCAGGTAAAATGAGGTGGCTGTGAGAATGAATGTTATGTAATCCCAGTGAAGGGAAGGCTCTGGGCACACTTGAATATTATTGCTGCTGGAGCTATGCCTTTGCCTCTTAGCAGAGATCCCAGGGCAATGGAAAATGATGAAGAGAGGCTGAGAGACAGTGTTGTGATGGTCAGGAGTCCTGGGTGCCTCCTGCTCCTCCTCTTTGTATTGCCTTCTGCAGAAATCCAGTCTATCTCTCACTGTGATCCCTTGGCACCCTGGTACTGTTTACCTTCCCAATCTTACAGCTGTGCTCTCCTGGGTAAGGGGCTGTTATATTAATAGAAAACACTTCGCATGCTTGGCTTTCCACATTAGGGAAAAGAGGTGTATATATGGAATCTTTTTTGATCAGATCTTAATGTCTCGTTAATTTTGTTTCACTCCAAAGGAAGGCCACTATTTGTTTTGTGCTGATTATCAGGAAAGTAGTTGAAATACTAGTCCTAATGAGAGCAGCAGTCATTATTTTAAGTGTATTTTTGTGTTTAATTTATAAACCCCAATAAAAGTCAGATAATGAAGTGATCAATCATTTTCAAATAAAAATACTATATTGTAAAAATGGCTAATCAGTGAAATCAGAGCACATGGGGCTCCTTTTGCTGATAAACCTAGAAGCCCAAAACACTATGACAGCATCACTGATGGTAAAAATGCATCATAACCACCCACCCCCATCTTTCTCTCTTTCAGTCACTTGTTTGATAGTAAATTTGTAGTTAAAGTCCTTGATTACCTAAGCAAAGAAATAGCCATAAACAATTCCTGATTTGAGTTACAATAATTTTATATAGATTTCTTAATATTTTACTGAGGGCTTTTGTTCTTGTTTTATAAGCATTGGGATTTGTCTTGTTGGGGAAAAACGGCAAAACAAAAAATTACAAATACAGTTTTAATATCTACATATATAAAATTTGTCACAATCAAACAGATACAGGAACTGAAACAGGACTTGTCACCTGTGGAAAACTGAAAGCTGATTAACCTACTGTTGATGGTGACTTTGTGAGCAACACATCATTGATCTTTCCAGTACTGATGTTATTCAAACAATGTGGGAAATACATTGCTATGAAATAGTGGTGTGTATTTAAAAAGAAAAGTCAGAACATTTCTGCTGAACCTTTGTTGATCCACGGAATTAAATAGTTACATAATGTCGCAGGAATCCCTTGTTGTGCTAACAGATGTTTCGGAGGAAGGAAAGATAGGAAAGAAAATGTGGATGGTTTTCAGGTGAGACCATAGGCACACGCTATAGTGGCTGGGTGGAAAGCTGCCCTCTGAGTTTCTTCATTTGTGACAATGCCCACATAGAACTGTGTCTTATCATTGTAGGAGTTTCATAGTTCAGATGCAAATATTTTAACTGTTTACTGTAGATATTACTGGGTTCAGTGATGCTTTTTCAGATCAGTATGCAGGTAAAGTGAAGAAACAAAAATAATTACACTATTCACTATTATGAAAAAACTTTAGGTAAAATGTTTTGTAGAACAGCAGAGCATCCTGCACAAATGCTTTCTCTCCTGCACTGTGATACTGTCTCCTGTTTGTTTCTGTAGGACTGTTTTCAAGACTCAAGCCCCACTTGGAACTTAGTTTTGATGAAAGTGTGTACAAATAATTCTCAGGTCTGTGCTGAAGTGTTTATATTGACAAAGCTCTTACTGACACCTGTGAGAGTTTTGTCTGGAAACATTTTAGGTTTTAGTTCAAGAAAATGAAGAAAAACCCAAACAACAATAGAAATAAGCAAGATAAAAATGAAATTTAATGTAGACACAGAGAAATTCTGCATATTCCCCAGGAGAGAACTAGATTGGACCTGGCTTCCCACAAACAAGATAGAAGAAAGGAATGCCAAGACCATCTGGTCTTACCATTCCAGTTGGAAAATCAAAAAACCAAAATATTCTTGAGCTTCTCTTGTTCATGATCATATACGTATTGCATGAGTATATCATACCACATAGGAGGCTTTCAGGGAAGAATTTTTGCTGTCAGGGAGCAATAGAACAGCAGCAGCAGTAGAACAGGTGGACAAAGCAGCCTAAGTGTCCCTCTGCTGTGACTGCATAATGTTTCAGGACTCCCATCCCAGTGGGTCTGACAGTGCAGAGCAAGGAGAGAAATGGTGGGAAATTATGTTTTCAGGAGTCTGTGTTGCTTGGATCCTGGCACTATCCTCTATTCTGTGATGAACAGATGTGCAGGCACGTATGGGATGTGCAGTCAAGCCTTCTGACCTTCACATGGGAACTGTTCAGGTAAGCTATGGTTGTGTGTAACATATCTCCATTAAAAAGTTTTAAAGCAGGCTTTAATCTCTTACAGAAAGTAGGCAACTTTAAAGTATCCTCTGTGTAAAATTTACAGGGGTGAAAAATGTCAAATAGATTTGGCTTACATTTGCCCTTTTCCTTGCATTGGAGAACTTAGGATGCTATTTGAATGAAGGGGTGAGTACAGGAGCTGGAGTGTTACAAATGGTGAAACACCTTCCTTGCAATCTTATCTGAAGATGCATGGAGCTCTAAATTAACTTCAGTGGTAATACAGAGCTTATTCTCCTCACTGAGAATATTTTTTTGTTCATCTCTCATAAAATATGAATCTAGAAAAGATTGTACTCATGTTGTTTGATTTCCCATATTGACAGTATATAGACCTTGCCAAAAATTCCTGTTTGAGCTGGAGTGGTATCTTCAGAAAACCAGTGATAAAAGATTTTGTTGTTGACGGATTCCACTGCAACATGCGGTAGATTTTTGCAATTACCACTGTTTGAAATGAAGTAAGCTGTTTTTGTTTTTTTCAAATGTAATGTGATTTGTCCATGGCTTTATCACTATTGCCCTGTCAGAGTACAGATGCTGCAGTGTTTCACAGAGTAAAAATGGACTCTTTGATGTTCCTCAGATTTCATCAGTGAAAATGAGAGTTAGAAGCTTTTGATGTTATCAGAGTGTCCTTGGAGAACAATGAGACCTCAAGCATGTTGGATCCACAGCAGGTGAGAACACAGGTAAGTTAGAAGATGTTACGACTGCATCATCCTCATGTTCAGCTTCAGGTGTGGAGTGTCACAGCAGCCCATGGTGCAGATGGAAATGCACAGTCCCCATCTAAGATGAGGAGGACAAAACCACAGAAATAATGAAAACAAAGTAAGCCCCAAATATTTGGAATCTGATACTACTTCTCCCAATGCATGTAAAAGTCCAGCAAGTCTTCAGGGTTTTGCACAATGCTGATGTGTGGGGTACCTGCCACCCAAATGTCTACCAATGCCTACCAACAAATGTGGAGACTATACATTAACCAGGTCTTCTACAACCAGCAGCTTCAGCTGCTGCTCACCAAGCCTGATCTTTCCCAGGGCATATAATTACAGCTGAACCAAAGAAATGGGTATGAGCATCAAGATCTGGGAAAACGACCACAACTGCTGTTTCTGCCAGAGACCTTGTGCAAGTATTGAAAGTAATATCTGGGTAGCACTGTTTCCAGCTGGGACTAAAGACATCACATGTTTCCACCTACAGTCACTTAGTGGGTCTTTGCTGTCTGGACAGCAGACGGTCGGGTGAGGATATGTCAGTCTTCACCAACCCTGAAACATGGTGATCCTCAGCCTGCTTAATTGCCACATTGGCTTTGTTTTTTCCTTCATACTGTTTCCTTTATTCTGTTGATGTACTTTTTTCTTTACTCCTTGAGATACTACCACTGACTTAAGTTCTGTCTTTTTCTTTTGAAATCGTTTTTAATATTTCATATATTGGCCAGAATTAGCTTTATTATTCTCTGTCACAGCTCAATGATTGCTTTTTCAATAAAGCTAAGCCAAGGATGCAAAGCTGTGCATTGTGATCTCGGCCCTGGGTCAGAGTAGCTGAATCTCAGAGCATGGGTTACAGTGGCATGACAATAGAATTGCTAGTATCTGGAGTTCTTTTTATGAGTACCTCAAGTAAGACTTCCAAGAAACTAAGAAAATTTATAGAAAGGTACCTTTTCTAGCTGGTTTAGTTGTATGTTACATTCATGGTAATGCACATGAAGTAATGTATTAAAAAAACCCCTGGATCTTAACATGAACAGTGCACAAGTGAAAATAACAACTAGTGAAATCTAATTAATGATTCAGAAAATGAGAGAAACCTTCTGTTCTGGGGTCCACTGTAGTTTGAGTCTGATTTATTGATATGTGCTTTTGTGGGGACTCAGTGTTTCGCTGCTCATGTGAAATATGGCATTAGTGCTTGGGAACAACATTTTTGAAAATTAGGATTCAAAATTTCAAACCAGGAAAATCAATGCTGTGATTGGGAAGGTGGAGCTCAAAAATTTCAACTCCCTTTTTATGCTTGATGTGACCTCTTGGGGTTTTAGAGTTTTAGAAATTGCACCCTGAGTCCAATCATAGCTAGAATAATGAAACTGAGTTTCCGTTAGCAATTTTTTTACATGTTTGCATAATGAATTCTTGACTTTTTCATTCTCCTTGTAGTATTTTTGAGCACTTTTGTGTATCAGGAATATTTGTAGATAACAAATACCAAAATAAATTTTGCTGCAGACAGTGGAAATGCTTTCAAGCATACACAATCAGCCAATTTAAGTTATGAAGTAATTGTCCCATGCCCTTTTATATCACATGGACCTGGTAGAATATATAGATCACATGATATAATTATGCTCATAGGATATAAAATATCTTATGATTAATAAAAGTATAAACTAGCTGATCAATATTTCCATCTTTCATACATTTCCAAACAAAGAAGGCAAGGCCTCTGTCTTCAAAACCAGTTTGAGAGGTGTCAGCATTCAGCTAAAGTTATGATTCTGTAGGATGAGTGTATGTGTTTGTCAGATGTATTTAGCTGCACTTGGTATGTGATGCTGAAGAATACCCTGCATGTCAGAGAGATGTAGCCAAGGGAAGGAAATCTGCATGTCAGCTTGAATCTGAGGAGCAGCACAATTGAAGACAGTGCAGATGCCTGTCTCTGGAGAAAGAAATTTGTGACTATTTCTACAATTTGATGAGCTCCAAAACCAGGGCAGCCATTATGACTCTCAATGAAGTGAAAAATGGAGTGAAAGTCAGAATCATTTCAGCTGAGCCAAGCTGTTACTGATATTTTTGCCTTGACTATAATCTGTTCAATGCAGGCCACATCATGTTTCCTGGTTTTGCAGATAAGTGGAAAGCACCTCACTCAAAAGAGTGAAAAAATAATGTGTTTTATTAAGGTAAAATAATAATTTGACAGAGTTCAATAAATTTAATGGAATTTATGAAATTTTAACAGTGGTTTGAGAAGATTTAATAAGCTTGATGACAAGGGTCATTTTATTAGTTACTCTACGGAAGAAACATACAAAGGATAATTGAGTTAGCATCAAGTTAGAATGATTTATTGAGTTAATAATATTTCATGGTATTAATTCAGTATGCTATCAGTCACTTACTAAGGGTCTATTGTGGGTAAGTGATCTCTCCACTTTGGGCAAAGATCTTCCAGTCACAGGTGAGAAATCTTAACCTTGAGAGGTGTCCCTGCTCAAGGTAAGAGTCACCTGATGTGCCTTCCAGCTGCAATCCAGGGATACCTCAATCTGGGCCCATTCTGATGGTAATGTTGATAGAGTTGAGTACCTGGCTGCTAGTCAACAGAATAGAGCAGACAGTTCTCTTCGTGTTAGCTTGGACATCTTGTTCTGTACCTTGGTCATCTCACACATTTGGGTTTCAAAACCACCTTTCAAAATATGTTTGAAGACATTTTCATTCCCCTTCATGTGATCCAGCGACTTTCCATCTTGTCAGCTCACCCCAAGGTCGTGAGTCCTGTTGCTTCTTAGCCAGCCTGAACTGAAGCAGGGCCAGGAGTGAAGGGTATCTGTCACACCTGTGTAGAAATGTGTGATCAACAACAGATGTGTACTAACCATTGCCAAGGCTAAAGGATGGAACTAAAATAAGATGGCACATGATATGGAATTAAGTAGAAGGTTAGCTTTAGCATTGCATTTCCAGCAAGACAGATTAAAACTGATGCTGTAGCCTTGAGTGCAAAGGACGACTTCTGTGTTGTTCTCAGCCCAGCTCAGCCAGATCTTGATATTCTGTCACTGCAAACTGTACTTGAATCCAGTGGCATTTTGTGTGATAAAGCTTGGGATGTGCAATCAAATATTTGCCTTCAGTTGTCTCTGCACCTTGTTCACAAGGCAAATTATTATACCGACTCACCCAGAACCCATTAGCTCTATGCTGACTCACATGAGCAAGATATAAGATGGGAAATGGGGTTCTTCAATAGAAGCTGATTTTAGTAGAAGTCCACAGGAGAAGAGAGAGTCTGATCCTGAAAAATGAGCTGGAGTTCAGCAGTAATTGAAACTGTCTGTGATTTCTTCACAGTATGATAGCATAATTCCAAAATAACCCGCCAGGATTTATCAGACATGAAAAAAGGCTGATAATGATTTAAAGTAGAAAACCTTACTATTAATTTCACAGAAAAGTTATTGAAACAAGGCAGATATTTGTTTGATCAAATTGCAGTAAATTTTATTATAGGAAATAGTGTTGTTATATTGAAATTAATTGCATGTTAATTATTACATCTCATGATATTAATGCATGATATTTGAAGATATTCAGCTTTAAAAATGAATTCCTCAGCTCCAGAGTTTAATAGCAGGGATAAGTATCAGAAATAATTATGATATTAATAAAGTCTTAAAATTGACTCTGTAAGAAACAGGCTTTGCCTGAACCTTGTCCAAATATTCCTGAATTCCCAGGAAGGTCTAAGTTATTTTAGTATAATCTGGTGTGGAAGTTTTTAATGCCTAGAGTTTCAGAAAAATTTAAGCCTTACATAATTTTCAAGGTCCCATATCTTTGAAGAGGTTCCTTTCCAAAATTAGCATTTATTTTTCTATTACATTTATGTCATTTTCCTCATCACATTTTATGTCCGAATGAGGTGTTCTTACAGAGATTTTCACTTCACTAAATAAATGTTAGATTTTCAATGTTTTGTCATACCTCTAGAGATTTTGAAAAAAAGTCAGGTTCCTGGGGTTTTCATCAGACTTATCTATGGTAAATTTTGTATAACTCTGGAACTAATATCTTCACACATTTTTACTGATGGAGAAAGTTGTTCATCAGCCTTCCATGTGCAGTTACATTTAGTGCAGTTAACCTGCAGCTAATTTGCACTTGTGTATAAAAAAAAAGGGCCAGAAAATATCTGTTATTCTCAATAATGAATTCAGCTTTGCAGAAAACATATAATTAAACTATTGTTTTTCAAAAATTCCTTAGGGATATTTTGGATTTTTGAGTTATATTTCTTGATTCTTGGTATAGAGTGCAAACTACAGCTTTTTTCTACATTAAACTCTGTTTGAATTGAGCTTAGAAGAAACTTTCTGACAGAGTTTCTGTCTTTAGACTGAAAGTTCTGGTTTAAATTTGTCATGGATTTATGTTGAATAAATAGTATGGCTACAGAAAGTAGCTGTTGTAATCAGGATAAAAAACAGCAGGAAAAAACCCATCTAGGCAGGATTTTAACTCCTTTGGTTTGCAGATGTCACAGCTGCTAATTTTCATAACAAAAGCAGGCTTCATCCTGCCTGAGGATGCATAAGGATGCTCTGATACTCTGATACAATTACTGTTGCTGATGTTATTTAACCTAAAAGCAAATAAAAGTTTAAGAAATCAACAAAATTAAATTCGTTCAGCAGGGATAATAACATCACTTCAAGGAAAACGTGCAGACCTGTGAATGCAGTTCCGCAGAGACTTGCTGCTCCCTGCACACCGCAGTGCAGGTGTAGGGCTCTGCTCCCGGAGCCGTCCGGCTGCAGAGGTGAGCGGTGACCTGGCAGGTCCCGCAGGGACCTCTGAGTGCCCTGTGCTCCACAAGAACAACAGAGTTCGCGTGGAACAGGCCCTCTGCCTGCCCGCCATGAGAGCTGTGTTTTCCAGAATGAAGGAAAATGAGTGTCTCTGCCTCTTAGGATTTTGTACGATGCTTAAGTTCAAGATATTTAACTGCTTTGGCTTCTTCATGAATACTGTGTGCTTACTAGAATTACCACACTGTGTAATGCTGAAAGGAAGCAGTTGTCAGACTCAAAATCAACTAGCTACCTGAAAGGCAACATCTTTTTGTAAATTCAGTTTCAGCTAAATTTCGATTTCACAAACACTGGAAAATCTATAGGCAATACAATGTCATTAATTTATTATGCATGAGATATAGTGTATTTCTCTTTTTGTTCTCTTAATTTCTGTGGCTGTGGGACGGTACTCAAGAATACCACTGAGAATGTAAATGAAACAGAATATTCCAAACAACTTTCATGGTCTTAGGATGTAATTCCAAATGGAATTGTTTTCAGAGTTAATTATTGTAGTTCTTAAAGTAAAAGAATTAAGAAGTCTTAATTAGAATAATGATATAGTTTAGTTATCTAACAAAAAGAAAAAGGGTTAGCAGAGAATAAACAAATTTGAAACAATGAATAAGAAACAAGGAAAGAAAGTTGAAATGAAGCATTTTTGTGTTCCTTATTTGTTCTGTGACTGCTTAATAATGGTAAGTCTAAACTACATCCATATACACATTAATGATGCTGTACACACCCATTGTCCAGTACTAATTT
This sequence comes from Atrichornis clamosus, assembly GCA_013400975.1. Taxonomy (NCBI): domain Eukaryota; kingdom Metazoa; phylum Chordata; class Aves; order Passeriformes; family Menuridae; genus Atrichornis; species Atrichornis clamosus. The sequence continues at coordinate 22,360 of WBMZ01004901.1, forward strand.
ACACAGAGTTGTCTAATGAAGGAATGATATATTAAGAACGTGTTCTTACGAGCCAACCAGATTGAATACTAGTGAATCTTTGAAACTTTATTTTACTAAATTGCCATTACAAGAAAGTGATGTGCATAAGAAGCACATAATTTTATTTCCCCAAGAAAACTTTAACACAGAAGGTATTAATGTAATTTCTATTCCTCTCTCCCATCAAGTTCAATGCTGTTCTTTCTCAGCTAATGTTTCTGAAGGAACTGCAAAGAAGCAGGTAGGCTCTACTGCCTGTCACATAGAGTAACTCGTTTTTACAGTGCTGTGGAGGATGCTGGTGCTGAACAGTGATGTGTCTGACCAGTCAGCTGCCTTTGGACATCTACGGTGACTGTCCAGGGATGTCTTCAAATGGCAGTGTGGACTGACAGCTGCTGAAGAACGTTGTAACATGCACGACTCTGATTTTGATAGGAATAGGGAAAGTGCTTCAGCTTCACAATTAACAATTTCCCTTGTATGCATGTGCTACTTTTTAATCTGATGTACTGGCTCTGAGATTTATGAGCTCCACTGCACACAGCAGCTGCTGACATGGGCTGCAGACACAGAGTTGCTCTGAATGGCTGTGCAAGGGTACATCAAGAGACAGGAGAGGAAATTGAAATGGCAAGACTCTGGAGGTGGTTGATGAGGCTGGCTGATAATTCCCACTCTGGAGAGAACCATAGAATGTGCTTCTGCAGTAAGGGAAAAACAGGCAAGCATCTGGGAGAGAATAATTCCAAACATATTTTCTTGCTGTTTATTAATGTGCATTCTGAATGTCTATGTTGGTGACCTATGTTAGGTCGTTTAGTGACATTTCAAGGAAATGCAAAGAGCCCCTTCTCTTGTAACCAAGGAAACATATCTGCAGCTTAGGGCACACAGCTTCTGGGGGCCGTTCAGCTCTGCTTCCAGCTACCTGTCCTCCGTATGCATTGCAGCAAAGCTGCTTATGAGGGCTGAGCTCAGTAGGTTAGGGAACGGTTTAGCAAACCCCTTGGACAGCTGCTTCTTCAGATGAGCTTTGCAGGATGTGGAACAGAGGATCCATGATGCAGCAGGTTTTTGTTGGGGAAGAGCAGAAACTTTCAGGGAGAAGGAGAAGACCCTCCCTCAGCCTCATGGTCTGACTTCTCAAGTGACAGGCAAGACCAGCCACATGGGGCACCTGCCAGCAAGAGCTCGACTGCCGCCCCTCTGAGGTCCTGCTTAGGTGGCTTTTCTCTCAGAAACTAGGATAAAGATTTAATTTCTTTCCCCAAAGTATTTAAGTCCAAAGTACACCTGTTTCTCAGAAACTCATACTCTACGGTTCCACCACAAGGCTTTTGAAAAATTGAGAGGAGAAAAGAGTCTAAGGAAGCAGGTCCATGTGTCGTGGATGGGAGGCTTTGGGAAGGGACTTCTGATGGAGCAGTCTGGCTATGTGAGCCACCAGTGCCAGCGCTGCATGGAAGCAGTGTGTGCTGTCCCACATGTCTTGAGATAAGGGAGGTCTCCACTTTCTGTACCTCTGTCGGGTAAACTGGTCCCCTTCAACATGTTTTTCGTGCTTGGTGCTAATATAAGACCCACCTCATGCTCTGTGAAAGATGGCACCAAAAAGCAGACAAGAGAATTGCTTCTTTATTAACAGGATCTGTCCCTTATCATGGTTTTATGCAGTGTGTTATGTTTCAATTGAATTCCAACATAATTTATTTAACTTGAAAGTCTGCAGAATTTTTTCTTCTGCTGGAGGATTGAAAATAACTAGAATGAAATCATCAACAAGAAACTTCTCCGTTTGATTTATGAAAAAAACATTTTGGGATATCTATTTTTGTCATTGATTTGGAATGTGTAGGATTATTTTATGTCTTTGCGTATAAAACACTTCAATTTACTGTATAAATGTAGTGTCAAGGTGTCATTAGAGACATGAGTGAGAAACTGCAATTCAGTAGGTATTTAACTACCTATTTTTAGCAAGGTTTTTCTGATATAAGAAAAAGCACAAATTTGCACATATAAACTTGAAGTGGAAGTTTATATGTAAGTGTAGCTAAACTGTCAATCTAAAAAATTATCTTATGATTACCTAAACCTTAATGCACAAAGAGAAAACCTAGGAGAGAAACAGAGCTTCTCTGAGGATTTTTCTCAGAGAAAAGAAGATTTTTCTCATGTCTCCTCTGATGTGATCAACTAAAAAAAATTAGTCCACCTACCATAATAATCTTAAAAATATTATAGAGAGAAGATTAGATGAGCTGTCATCAGTACAGTGATCTCGCGAAAAATACATGTAAGAATCCAGTCTAGTCACCTATGAGGTTGCAATAGGTACTAACAAAATTAGAATTTTAAACTTAACATGAAATTAAGCCATGTAGCTAAGTAAGCATGATTCTCCCTTATAATGAGAATAGTAAGGGGAAAAGTGGATTTGTGGTATCAGGCTGAAGAGAGGGAAACAGACAGAAGAAGTAGAGTCTGGCAGTTTTAGTCAAGAGGTGAAATGGAAAGATAGCTCCAATTAGTACAAGGTGCCTGGTTTCGTGTATTCTCTCACAGATCATTTGGTAAATCCTGTCACTTGAGGAGGAGCCCTACGTGTCGCTTATACAGGTCATAGTTATTATTTTCACTGTCTTAAGCTCTCCTAAAAGCTAGTTGCAAATATAAACCCTATTCTCAGCTTTTAAAGTCAGAGAAATAGATTCAAGTTGACAGAAGCTATAAATGTGAGTGATATAGATAAGCCAGTATATCTGGAATAGGATCTCTTTCAATACTGTCTGTTACATCTCATTAAAGTTGAGAACTACTTGCATATGTGTCTGCTTCCTTACTTTCCAGATAGGATTGAATGTGTTTAAAACTGTAGTTGCATTTTCTAAGCTAGCAATGCTTCTGATATATAATTTTGCAATGAAATAAAATTTTTTTATTGTCCCCTCTCCTGGACATTTTAGGATTAACATTTTATGGAAAGAAATCATGTGGGCTTTTATTTCAAATATCTTTGCTTAACATGCTTTACAAAGAGAGAGTAAAATACTGAAGCAATGTGGATATTCTTTGATGGTCTTAGGTTATTTATAGAGTAACAAGGTGGTTGATTTTGGACAAGAATATTATTTTGTTCAAACTTCCAAGCTTCAATTCTAGCGCTTTGTGAATTTCTGGGAAATTCACAAAAAACTTTCAAGTAAAAATATATTGAAATATAAGAAGAAATATTGACATTGTCTCCATTTTCTATTTTGTGAAAAGTGTTAATTTTTATTATTGTAAGGCTTTCAAGTGTATAAAAGCCTTCCTTCATGCTATCACTGCTACTGGCGTGCAATCATTATGTGCTCTAATTTCAGTCTAGTAAATCTTACCTAGAACTGCAGCTGCCTATTAGTTATATATTTTTTTTCATTTGGATCTTCCTTCCTCCTTTGTTTGCTGTAGTGTCCCAAAGTTTTATAGATATTAACCTTAAAACTAAAAGCAGATAGCAAACATTTACAAAAATCAGTTTCTAGCCACTATGTCATAATATAGTGGGCAAAGAAATGATGTAAACATCTAAAAATGGAAATTCATTGAAGCCATTTTAATTTTAATTTCAAACTGGGCATTATAGACAAATCTTTTTCAAGTCAATACAAATAATTCTATTTCATTGGATATATCTAACATTTGATTTTGTTTTGCATTTCATTCAAAGAAGTTTTTTAAATTTAATTTTCCAACACTGTCAGTGAAAAGAAATTAAAAGAGGAAGGGCCAGGCTGTCCTAACACTTAATCTTAAAAAGTTTGTGAAAAACCTGCCCTAACCTGCCTGTCTGTGCTACTCCGAGTAGTAGATCTGCCTGAGATGAAGCAGGTGAAATATCAGGCATTGTGATTTTGCAACTAGCATGACAATTTTTTGAGTTGTGAGACTTGTCAATCATTACTAGGAGCAAAAAAAGACTACACTTTTTATCATAGACTAGAATTTTCATTTTTATGGTGTCCATATGCCCCAAAGAAGTCCTGCTTGCTAGTGTAATACTGCCCTTGTCTCTGAATGAGTAGATAAGACTGAAAATAAAGTGATGAAGGTTTTTCATCCATTTGATCTCAGATTGCTCATACTGGCCAGTTAGCACTGTTGTCTTCAGCTGCAGGAGCTGGGTTGTAATTGTATCCCAAGCTGTTCTGCAATATTCTTCCTCCAAACAGTTTGCAATATCCCATGTTTCTTCTACACTGCCTGACAACTGTCTGCATGTGGTACTTTGCTTCTTGCAATGAGAATGCAAACCTTACACCTTGTATAATTAATTTTCACCTTTGATTTCCTCCTTCTTTTTCAGTAAATGAAATTGCTGCTCTAAAAGATATTGGTAAAAATTTAATATAGATTTCGGTTCTGATATTGCTAGGCAGAGCTGTCATTTATTCAAGCTGGTAAGGGAGAACTGCCTGCTTGTTTAATTTGGGTTGTTCTCTTCCTTACATTATACAGAGTGAGGGTTCAGCAGACATGTGGAGGAAGTTTCTGTAGATAACACTGTGGATGATGCTTTGTCATAGCAGCTTTTGCTAAAAAAAGCACCTGACAAATACCCAAGCGCACACAGTGCCAGAGCTCTGCCGAGGGGTGAATAGACTCTTCTGTCTGTCCCTTATTGGTCCCACCTGACATTTACTAACTTTGACTTAATCCATGGGTTAATGGTTTATGTCCCTCTGGCACCTCTTGGACTTCTGTGTATATTCAGTGTGTCTCCAGGCTGTTTCATTTTCACTTCCCAATGTCTCCCCAACTTTTGCACATTCCTCATTACCTCAAAACAGGCTTGCTGTTCATTTCCTGGAGAGCTTTCAAAAATGTAAAACTGAATTTTTGGACAGGTTTTAAATCTCTAATAACTATTTTTAGCACACTGAACTTGTGGGAGAAGCATTGCACTGAGCAGGAAAGGCGGCTGAGTAGATGTTTAAAATGGGCTCATTGGGAAGTTGCCGAAGCAGGTGTGTGCAGGGAGCAGGGCTTGTAGCTTGACACTGTGAGCTGGGAAGTACAGGAATGAGATAAGAAAGATCATGCCCACTTGCTCTTTTTTTTTTGTCTTGAATTGTCCAGTACAGCTGCTGCCGCTGGAGGCCACAGTGCCTGATTTTCCTTTGAACAGGCACATTTTTTCATTACTGTGGGGGCTGAGATGTTATTACCCCATAATCTCTGAGTATTCAAGTACCATGTGACATGCTTTGACAAAGCTCTTCATAATTGAGGGATTGGTTGCCATGGGCTGCTTTGGACTTCTTCTGACATGAGGGAATACATTGTTTAGCTAATGCTGCATGAAAACTTTCAAAATCCTTTTTATATTGAACTTCTACATTTTATATTTCAGATTTTAAATCCACTTGATGAAGGAGGGATAGAGTTTAAAAAGCCTTCAGTAGTAAATCTGCTGCATAAATCGTAAGTATTTAGCTCTCATACATGACTGTGATGTTGAGGGTAGCATGCATTGTGGAAATGCATACGTTCTCTGGAATGTGTTCCTCGTGACTTCCTCAGTATCTTACTGTGCTTCACTCCTCACAAGTGTATATCCTAGGTGTAACCAGAATTGTTGGTGACCTCTACTTGAAGGGCTGAAGGTTTGCCTTTTCCCATGTTATTGTGAAATGCAACATAGCCATGGTGCTCTGTTCTGCAGAGAGACTGATTTTTTTTAAGCACACCTGGGTATCTGCAGTCCTGAGAGTACATGTAGCAGGGAGACAGATCAGACTAGTACAACCAGACCTAGAGAGGATCATGACTCATTCATACTGCTGTTCATCTGCTACACAACATTGTTAAAATCATTCAGATGGTTAAAAAGGACTTAAATCCTTGGCCGACTTACAGCTTAGAGACTGCAGTGTGTTGGAAGAAAGCAAGGTGAAGTATAGACATCTTTGAACATTGCTCTTGTTACTGGATATGATTTAGCTGCTGCTGGGATGATTGGTTCCAAGAGTCCTGTTTCGATTGTTGCTACATAGGTGCTTTGCTAAAAAATCAAGAACTTTTTTGAGTCATTCCCTTTCGCCACCTGAAGCTCCTGCATCCACAGCATCCTCTGGCTAGGTGCGCCACGAGGTTATGTATGACTGATTCTGTAAGCAGCTGCCTTTCCTGGTTTTGAACCTTATTCCAGCCACATTTGTTTGATGGCCTCTGTTTATTTACATTAGCAGAGGAAACAACCAGCCCTTATCCACTCCTTCTATGACAATTATGAGCCTGTAAGTGTTTAGCATTTCACCCAAGCATGCTCCTCTTTTCCAGGCTGTCTAAATTTAATCTGCTCAACCATTTCTTTCATGAAAGCTGCCCCATAGTTTTGAGTATCTTTGTTGCTTGTGTTGAAAATTTTCCTCTTCTCATGGGTTTCCCTTGGAGCTGTGGTATCAGGAGTGCTTAAAGTACTCAAGGCATGGCATTCAGGTAAAGGATTTGTACAGTGACACATTTGCATTTTCTGTTCTGTTCTCTACCTGTATCTCAAAAACTCCCAGTGCGCGTATCAGTTTTCTGACTTCTACTGAACTTGTAGCTGCTGATTTTGTGCATAATCCTCTCCCAAATGCAAGGTCTCAATACTGACTGTTAATGACCAGAGCCAAACCTGTCCCTGTATGCAAACTCTTCTGCAAATTTTTCTGCACTGAATTTCATCCATTTCTGGTTTGTGTAGTGCTCTGTATTTTTATTACTCTGTTTCCTCTCACCAGGATTGTCCTAGTTAAAGAATGAGGGACAGGCCAGCCTGATCAAGGTCAAAAGCTTCTATAGAAGATACACAGCCTCATTTGTCACATTTGTGCAATTCAAGTCAAAGATGCAGATTCCAGAAGTGTCACATCTGACCTGCAGCTTGCTGCAAAACTTGTCTTCCTATCTCCCAAAAGGACAATAGGTCTCAGAAGAGATTTTGGCAGTTCCCTGCCCTGAGGCTTACTGTAAAAGTGGTGAATATAACCCAGGTGGCACAGGCACTATGAAAGTGTCAAATATCAACCTGATATTAAAAAAAAAAAACAAAACAAAAACGTTTAGAATACAAGCCATTGTCACAGGTCAAACAACAAGGATCACAAAACCTCAGGATAAGTGCAGGAAATTTATTTGTTGTCTGAGGAGTCCTCCTATAATGAAATATTATAGGGAATGGAATTTTCACTTTTAGGGGATGTTTTAAAGTTTTGCCCTTCGATGAATGCAAGCAAAATACTAATATCACATTTAGTTCAAGAAACTTAGCTATTTAATATGTCAATCAGTTCATCTTAAAAGCATTTTAGTATCAAAGAATGCTAGTTATATTAAGGGATTATGAAACACAGAATTTTTCTATGTGTATTACAAATGTCAAGCCCTGGGAAATAAATTATATTTTAACTTACAAATAGTCCCTTTATGGAACCTGCTGTTCTCTGTGTCCAGTGAGACTGGCAGAATGATCTGTTTTGCAGCAAGAACAAACACTGGCCTTTCAGAAACTCATGCACCTTCTTGAACTCTTCAGTTTTCTTACTTGCTCATATGAAAAAGGCAACAAAACTTATTACTAGCTATTCATGTACACATACTCCTGATCCTGCTTTATAACTTCAGTCAGAATACCAATTTTTGGTAAAATGGGGTTTTTCAGATATCTGCAGCTTTGATGTTACAGAAAGAGTAGGGTGTTTTTTCCTAGTCTGTACTGCTGCTTGTGAGACTGAAGCTCTAGATATATTTTAATCATTTTTTGCAGTTAACATATTTTCCATTATAAAATGGAAGAAGAAAATAATTGCTGTCCAGTTTCAAAAGCTCAACATCCTTCTCCTACAGAAGGAGAAGTAGGAATATAAAATGTTCATCATTATCTTACACAATTTAGCTTTGTGCTAAGGACGAAAAAAGCACATCTGCTCCTTTTTCCCTGCATCTGTATTGGCTCAGGATGGGAAGATTTTCTTTTCATCTTCTACAAGGCTTTGGAGGTCTTTTAGTCAATGCTGTGAATTTTCCAATAAAATTCTCCCCTCCTTTCTGCAGCTACTTCGCACGGTTTTCTCCTCATTTTGGATAGTTTGCAGTTTTCGGTTGTTCCTTGGAGAGACAATTACATCCTTTTTTCCTTGTGGTCTGCCGTTTTTTATTTTCTTGTTTATGATTTTGCTAGTTCTGTAAAGTTTTAAACTGATTTGCATTTATGCTTTTGCTTCTGTAGTTCTTTCTGTGTTTTACAAGTGCTTTTTTTTCATCTTCCCCTTTCAAGATTTTTCTTACACAGAGAGACACATAAGATTTCTGATAATTAATGGCAACTCATCATTCATTTTCATTATGCCACAGTACAAATCTTGTAATTAAAGCTAGTGAAACCATAAAGTTGCTCACCTTACAAACTTTGCATCATGTGTGGTGATTGGTGCATTCCTTTTTTGTTAATGATCCCTGGTGACGGGAGGAGTTGGTTTTGTATTAACACAGTCAGAAAGCCTGCAGAGCTAAAAAATGGAGATATTTGGGATAATAGCCTTGGAGACTTGTCCTGTTTCTTGTTAAAATCTGAATGGTTTGTCTATGCTCAATCTATTGCTGCACTAGTCAACAGAGTGGCCAGGCCTCAGGTGGTGGGCTGTGTGCTGGAGGTGTGCATTTCCTACGTGGTTTGGTGTATCTGTGTCAAGGGAACAGCTGTGTGAAACAGGGAGCTCTGTGAATGGTGCTGCCTTTGAATCATGTGTAGAACAGACAATTTTGCAATGTGTTCATATGTTTTAGTTAATAACTTTGCAGCATACATGTGATTCCCAATATAAAAATAGCCAATGGAAAAGCACTACTGAACCACGTATCTTCCCTTACACTGGACTATAGCTTGATGCAACTGTGTCCCTTTTATACTGCATATACTGGATTCTGAATCAGTAAATTAATGATTAATTATCACATCCATACCACAAAGCACAATAAGTCAGTCTCCATGTACACTTCAGTTTTTACACCTATAACAGTGCAGTTTTTCTGACTTTTCGTGACCTTCAGTTCAAAAAAAAGAAATGTAAAATCTGGGATTTTTCTTGGGAAAACAAAGCCAACAGTAATTCAACATGCAGCCATGAATTCTGGGCACTGATGGAAACTTGAGCAAGGGCTGAATCCTTGGAGAAATTGAACTTTGCAATTACATTGACTTATAAGGAAAGCAGTTAAAGTTTAGAGATGAGAAAATGCTTTTGAACTTTAAATGGAGACAAGGGGAAAATTGTTGCAAAAAATTGTCTCTTCTGTGTTATTTTTCTTTGACAAATCATCTCTACTGTATGAAACTGTTTAATGTCTCATGAAGGCATGTATGTGTAAATCCTCTCTAAACGTGTCCTTCACAGCAAGGAAAGAAGGAAATCATGTCAGGGGTTCCCCAGCATTTTTCATTACACATGCAGTATTATTAGAAGTGTGTATGTTAAAGATGCCTTTTTCTGGCAGAGAGTCACCTCATTATTACTCATGTTGGATCCTGCTTGATTTAGCCTCTCAGGAAACAGATCCCAACTAAACTGTATTTTCCAGTGGGTTAGGTAAGACCAAACAAGGCTCATGGCACCATGCATGGTTTGTGTGGATCCTTGACTGTATGAGGTGAGCATATCTGCTGCTGTATTCCTAAGCACTGGAGCCAGTGCTTTTGTCTACGCTAGCCTGTTTGTTGCTCTCTTTGGGTGGTGCTCAGAGATGACCAGACCATAGCCATGTTTGCTCTCCTCAGGTCTTTGGAGCCTCTGTTATGGAGGTTTCATTTTCTACAGAAACACAACATGCCTGTATAGGAGAAAATTATACATGGATATTGGTTAGTACATGCAGAGAAATCTATTAAGATGCTGCAAAATCCTTAAAAGGCCAAGAGCTGCAGTAGTGTTTGTATTGCGCAGCGAGCAGCAGATGTGTTCAGCTGCCAGCTTGACCAAGGAACAGAAAATGTGTATGAGGTGTGGCTAAACTTTCTATGGACGTAATCTTTTAATCTTATGTTGTTCTAATTTATTTTTAAAATTTTGTAGTTAAATTATCAGTCTTACAACACTGCTATGATAAAGATATGAAAAATCAGGGCTGTTGGGAGAGGGAGTATCTTTTAGAGATGGATGATACTGTTGGAAAAAAATTGGATTAACTCTTTTCCATGCAGGACCCCTTCAGATATGAAACAAGAGCAAATTTCATATGGCTTTGATTAAAGAGTACACAAATTTGGGGGCTTTTTTATAGACTAAACATCATAATATTGCAAATATTTATCTTTGAAAATCCCACTTATTCTATTTGTTCTTTTGAACAAAGGCAATATTTTATTCAGGTCTTGTGCAAACACACGTTTAGTTCTAGCAAATACTTTTTCAAATAATTAAATTTCACAGAACTGCATCCCATGATAAAAGCCAGTTGAAAAATGAGAAAATTAAAAAAATGTTTAGAAGTCTACCAGGATGTGAGAAAGTGCCCATGAGCAACTTCGGATTGTGGCATAGATAACTGATACATAATTTATGGGTTTAACAAAAATAAATTGTCATACTATATCTTAAAAGGGCAGACTGGAATTTTCAGGTCTGATTAAGAAAGACCATTTTGAGGAGGGTTTTAAAAGAAGAGAAGATGGAAGATGGCAGATGGGATTTCTAAAACAGGGAGTTACTTGGTTTAAAATCTGGAAGAGGTACATGAGGGAAAGAAATGTAAATTGCTTGGCTAAGTTTATAGAATAGCCTTCTATAATAATGTTATGGCAGATGGCATGTACAGACTAGTTATTTAAGAAGTCCAATAAGAGCTGAATGTTATCTTAGGTTGGCTTATACAAAAACCTATATTTATGATATGAAAAACAGTCAGGTAGGAAAGAATCTTCATAAGCTCCTGGAGCATAGAATGGCTTCTTTTCACATGAAAGTTGTCAAATCCATAGAATCCTAGAATGGTTCGGGTTGGAAGGAACTTAAAGATCACCTAGTTGCAACTCCCCTGCTGTGGGCAGGGACAGTTTCCACTAGACCAGGTTGCTCAGAGCTCCATCCAACCTGGCCTTGAACACTGTCAGGTATGGGGCATTCACAACTTCTCTGGGCAGCCTGTGCCAGTGTCTCTGTGCTTACACAGAATAGAATTTCTTCCCTATGGCTAATCTAAAGTTACCCTCTTGCATTCCTGTTTGTCCTATCACGTGCCCCTGTGCTCTTGAGAAGCCTTCTTGTAGGTGCCCTTTAGGCACAGGAAGGTGCTGTAAGGTCTTCACAAAGCCTTCTCTTCTCCAGGCTGAACAACCCCAGCTCTCTGACTCTGTCTTCACAGGAGAGATGCTTCAGCCCTAGAATCATCTTTGTGACCTCCTCTGGACTCACTCCAACAGATCCATGTCCTTCCTGTGCTGGGGACCTCAGAGCTGGATGCAGCACTCCAGGTGGGGTCTCAGCAGAGTAGAGCAGAGGGGCAGAATCCCCTCCCTCGCCCTGCTGGCCACGCTGCTCTGGATGCAGCCTGGGATAGAATTGGCTTTCTGGGCTGTGAGTGCACATGGCTGGGTCATGTCCAGCTTTTCACCCACAAGAAACCCTAAGTCTGTCTCAACGAGTTTATCTCCAGTCTGAGCCATGTCTTGGATTGCCCTGACCTAGGTGCAGCACTTTATCCTTGACCTTATGAAACCTCATGAGTTTCCCATGGGCCCACTTCTCAAGTTTGTTCAGGTCCCCCTGGATGGCATCCCAACTTTCTGTCATGTCCACTTCCCTGCTCAGATTCTGTCCCCTGCAAATGTACTGGGGATGCACTCGATCCCACTCTTTGTGTATACTAAAGAGCCTCTATCCCAAGACAGTCCTGAGAGACACCACTCCTCACTGGCCTTGACCTGGGCATACAGCCATTGACCACAGCTCTCTGTGTGTGTCCATCCAGCCAATTCCTTACCCACTGGATCTTCCACCCTTCAAATCCACGTCTTTCCAATCTGGAGATAGGCATGTCATGTGGGACTTTGTCAAAGATCTTACAGAATTCTGGAGAGGTGACTTTGGTCAGTATTCCCTTTTAGACAGTTGCAGTCACTCCATCATAAACGGCCACTACATTGGTCAGGAATTATCTGCTTTTAGTAAGGCCGTGCTGGCTGTCTCAGATAAACTCCTCATCTTGCATGTGCCATAGATGCTTTCTTTCCTGAAATGCACTCACTTGCATCAAGAATCAAAAGTTAACCTTTCAAAGGGAATGTAATTTAACATTTCTCTTCTAAGCTTAAAATTTGTGGTATTATCTCTCTAAGTAAGGAATAAAACTCTGCAACGTATTGCTGCTAACCAGCTATGCAGTGGCAGTGGATAAATATTTGATAAGTACTCTTCTTCTCGAAAGAAGTAAGATATTCCCCTGGTTAATCCAGGCTCTAAATATTTTAAAATACCTATTTCTCTGCTAATACTCATGGTTTGAAATGTATTATATGACAGTCCTTTAAGTTCCTTTGTATGTGTTTAAAAACCAAAGCAAGTAACCAAGTAAAAACCAAGCAAGAATAAAATCCTAATTACTAGTGAGAGGATGTTTGTGTATGCATTATACCAGTTCTGGGATGGGGTTCTTAATTCAGCAGGCGTTAAACACTTACATGATTTTGCAATTGTGTGGCACCTTGTGAATACTCACAAGAAGTATGGCATTGCAAAAGTGCTCAGATACACTGGGAGGGAGTTAGAAGTGCAAAAGTGAAAATACACAGTATCTGCAGACTTTTTTCCCCATAATATTGTATGCACATGGGTAATACCCTAGTACAAACAGCAAGAGAACAGTATAAACATCACACCTACTCTGCACTTTACAAGAGAACATTTAATGCTATTTTATGTCAGCTCTAGAGATGTGGAGTTGTGATGGTGATGGTTTAACACAACCTCAACTGAGTACAGCAGTACTGCTGGCATTGCCCCCAGAAAAATCTTCAAAACTACAGACTTAGATTATGTCAGACAGCAAGTAAAGCAGGACAGGATACAGCTAACTGCTATGTATTCAAACTACAACAGGATGCAAATCCTCTTTTGATGCCCTGGTGAGCAGACATGGTGTCCATGGTGGCTTGGAGGTAGCCTTTAACACCAGCCCAAATAAACCACCCTCTACCACAGTTGCTGATGGTCTCCAGTACCAGTTCCTGCTGGCTGTACACCACACAGGGTACTTGCCTTGCAATTAACACATTTTTTGTACTGAAGCTCTGAGTGTTGTGAGTGCTGCGGTCAGGAGAGGAATTGGTTTTTGTCATATTTTACAATCCTGTCACTTTATGATTCACTTTTGCATCCTGTCACTTGTCACATGCAGGTCTTAAGAAACAAAGCAGTCTCCTTCAGTACCCATATGCCAATTTATCTACTTGAGCCCATGGATCTCTGTATGCAGCAGGGATTGTGGGTGGATAATATTTTCCAGATTGCATACATTAATGGGCAACAGGAAAGAAGATCAGCCTTTTTGGAAGCTTTCATTTTTCTGGCTTCTCCAGGGTCTTTAGAATAGGAGGCTGAAAAGCTGTGGATTCCTGCCTGTATTAATAATCACAGGCATACAAGCCTGTGTGGTCCCTTGCGATGGCATTGGCCTGCAGGCTACTCCTGGCAGGGTCAGTGGCTGCTGTGAGCTGCTCACTGGTGCACGGTGCAAGTGGCCCTAAAGAGGCCTCATCAGGTGAAGCTGCATAGTAAAGGGATGGTTGTTCACCAGGAGCTCAGCTGTAAATGAGTGTTACTGGTTCCAGCAAGTGAGTTTCTTTTTCTGATTTTGAACAAATAGGGAGATTTTGTAGACAATGGATGTGCACAGTAACATGCAAATGCAACTTTAAGTAGAGGATGCTTTCAGTCATTGCAAGCAGGTTTATATACTGCCAAATCCCTTTTATTTTTATTTCTTAGAATTTAATTGTGTGTGATGAGTCAAAGCTATGAGGTTATGCACTCAGTAGTGTTATAGATAATATCATGCCTGTATGTTAGAAATTATTTGAAAACCACGTTGCATTACTATTGTGTTTCTGCAAAAAGAGTGGTTGGGGAGAAGAACAGATAAAATGAATGCTAGTCAGTGCTCTAAACTGCACCTGTGCATGTATTGGGATGGTGTGTTTTTATGGGTTGAAAGAGTGTACTAAAGAAGACATATTTTGATTTTACTGCTGCTGGAATGTTTTCTGTCTTGGTACATTGTTGTAATAGAAATATAAGTCTTCAATATTTCCCATAAAGAAATTGAAGATACAGAACCTAGGAATAAGGTAATTTTTTTCATAAAGATGAAACATCTTTTTGGCTCTGTAGAAGCAAAAAGCTTCACGACCTAAGCTAATAATCAGACAAAGTCTGGAAGACATTATTTTATTTTATGGTAGAGCATCCTCCTCTGGAGAGGGTTGTAGAAGTGTCCTGCCTTCTTCTGAAGCACTTGGTATAAGTAACTCCAGGGGAATAAAGTATGAGAGGAAGTCTGATGTGCCCTCTTCTATAAGAAAGCCTATTACATGAAATGCTTAAAAATTATTTTCTGTCAAGAATAATGCATTTTCAGCTTTAAGGAGTAAAGTTTCAGCTTTGAAATACTTGAGGAGAATCTTGTCATTTTACAACACTATTTTCGGGAAAATGTTTTATTGACAGTACTAAAGATCAACCCTGACGGGACAATAAAGGCTCCATTATGTTTTCATCGAAGAATATAAATTTTTTTAGTTTCTTTAAGAACAAATCTAGGTTTTAACTGCTTTTACACTGATCCACACAGAACTTGTTAGCCTTTTGTTTTTCCTCTTCAAATTTGTGCTAAACTCTGTATTTCAACTACATCAATATTCAAATACTTGAATAATCAAATATTTATCAAATAATTAGTGTGTTTAAGTTGCATTTCAGAGTTGAGATTATTTAACAATTATTTACCAATACTTTTCTAACCTTTTTAAGGTAATATCCTTCTAGCAAGGCATCCTTTATGCGCTTATCTGGTTTTACTGTGTAGTTACAGAAAGGAGGGTGTAAGTGACTCACTAACCTGAGCCATATATGCTTTTCAGCCTTTTGTGTGCAGATGTGACTTATAAATTAATAAGTACTTTGTCAGAGGCAAGGTTCCCTACCTGCCTTTCTAATCTGAAAATTTATGACTGCCAAGCTCCTTGTAGATATTATGCTTTTTGCTTCATTAATGAAATAACACATTATCCAAACTTAGAGACCTGTTAATGGAACAGAAGGGAATACACCTTCTATCTTTTTTTTTTCTATTGAAGTAATTGATGGGGAAATCTAATCTTCAGGAGGCAATATGATGTAAAAGTTAAAATAGACAACTGGATTTCCACTTCCCTTTTTACCACTGATTTACTGGCTCACTTGGGCAAACACTGTCCAACGTCTAGGTGATAGCTGAAGGTACTGCCACATGAATCCAAGCTTACTGTGTTTTTTGTATACATACTTTGCTCTTTGGTGGAGGTGCTTTCCAAGTCTATTAAGTACATATTAAGTGTTCATATTAAAAGCACTTCTTGCAGCATGTTTTGCACAGAGTGGTAGTAGGTTATTTTGCTAAGGTTTGTCTTATAAAAAAATACCTTCACCTGCTGCATGGGAGACCTACTGCAGGTCCTGCAACTTGTTGGAATGTGATGTTGTTGCCGCAAAGAGGGCTTACCTGGAACAGAGGCCAGACAAGGTTAAGAGAAGAGAAGCGGACAAATTTAATAGGAGCCTACTGGTACATTAAGGGCAGAACAAAATCCTCCTCATTGGCTTCACTCAAAATGGACACTGAGTCACGAGATCTTCACCTTTTATAAGTACTGTCTCACTAGCATATCGGGCCCCAATTCTCCAATTACCCCTTCAGGTGATGATGTCAATCCCCCCAAGCTTGCTCCTCCCAATTGTCTGTTGTTTATGTACTTTGGGGCCCTGAGGCAGTAAGGTGTCCTTGAGTTTCAGGCCTAGAGAGGAATTGTTTTATATAAAAATGGGAGAACAGTAGCTTAGTGCTATATACTAGAAATTACAAGAATACAGATACATGAAAATATAGAAGTTAAAACCCTAAGGCATCAATGTGGAGAAATGTTAGTGAGAGTTTGTGTCCCTACCATGCATCGTGCATCTCTTTTGTGTTTTGCACTGAAGAAATATGAGTACATGAGGCTCTGTGCTGAAGAACTCTCCAGTTTCTTAACCATCTTCGTACCTAGTAACAGAAGGATTCTCAAGTAACTTCAATGTCAAGATGTACTGGGTATGTGAATATTTCTACAGAATATTAGTATGGACAGAAAGTTGTTCTGTTTTCATAGTGGGCTGTAAGTCATCAGAGATAAAGCATTAGAAAAGGTATTTCTCCTCCACTGTGATCTGAATGCTATGTAATTTTATTTCTTCACTTTGATATAAAGCAGTGGAATGATATCTCCTTCTGCACTGACCCTTTGCTATTTTCATTGTGATAAAGGGTGGGAGCAGACCCACAGTGAAAATGGCAGTGGGTCAGTGCAGGAGACATCATCCTGTGGCAGCAGGATTTTAGCTCCAAGCTGAGCTATGAACAAACCCATAGTTCTTCAACCTGAAAGATACATGATCTATGGCTGGAACACAACGCAAGATTTACAAAAAATGAAACCTACATAAAGAAATCTTTTGGCCTAAACAGAAAAATGTGTTTTTGCAATTGGGAACTGTGAAGTGTGAATGCCCTCTGAAGTCACACAGCCAAGGACAGATTGCTTGAAATAGCTAACAAGCAAGCAAAATCTACAGCAAAATCTTCAGTTTGCTTTGTCTTCTTGGGTTGAGATGAATCTTCATTTTCCAGTTTGAGAAACTTTTACAGATTACAGTCACTTGGGTGCTGTTGAATGCCCAAGCTGTATATGTAATATACAAGAAATATTTGCTGCCTATTTTTCTTTTTATCTCCTGTAACTCTGTTACAAAAGACTGATAGAAGTGGTCACCTTTCTCATTCACTGCAGAGCATTTAAAACTTGCCAGAGTTTCTTCACACAAGGAGTGAGCAGCCAAGACTAACAGTAAGGAAAATAACCCTGGCTGTGAAATTTTGAACGACAGCTGGTTGATATGCCTATCAGAAATATGTTTTGTTCAGACAAATTACAAAGAATTCTCTATTCTCCTTTTGCTTTGGATGAAAAAGACTCAGAATATTTTCCTGAAGATCTATATTCACACAGAGGGTACTTAAATCTGATATCCTGAAATGGAGATTTGTTTTACTTCACTTCCCTCTTTTTACTGAGGAAAGGGTTTCTCTGGTGTTTGTGAATTGTGTGCTACAGCAGCACTGCCAGCCCCTGCATGGGTGGGCTGGCACTGCGGGGTGTGTTCCTGCCTCTGGGTTACTCTCTCCTGCTGCGCCACCAGCCCCTATGGACACGCTGTGCTCAGACACGTGCCCAACATGCTGTACTACTGTTTTATCATCCTGCTGTCTGCTTTCTGACCTCCCCATGATTTTCCACCATGGGGCACAGGTGTGTGCATCATTTTCTAGTACTCGTCCAGAAGCCTGTGCTCATTTCTTGGCCCCTGCTTCACTGCGGTCATTTTATTCAAGGTTTGTATGGTGCTGGCAAAATGCCGTTCTGACTGCAGGGCAGTGGTTTGCTGCCATAATAGAAATAATTTTGAGAGGCAAAAAAAGACACATAAGATTTCAAGTTTTATTTAAATGCTGTTCTTATTTATAAAACACTGACTTGATACTGGTTCTGATAGTGAGTACTGGTTCTGAAGTGAGTGCTTCTAGCTCACACACTCATTTGTCTTTTATTCCACTACTGGAGTACCTTACAGAGAGTTTCACCACTTCAGTTTTCTCATGTAAATTAGGCTGAATGCAGCACAACCCACAAGTAGGCTACACAAGTCTCTGCTACAGGCAGAACCAGTTGTACTTCAGAATCAGTAACAGTACTACTCATAGGATAACTACTATTTGAAAAGGACCCTAAAAGATTTAATTCCAGGCTCACTGAACCAGTGAATGAGAAAATAATTTCTAAAGAGAGCATTACCTCTCCTATTTTTTATGCTAAATATATTATATATATGTATTTCACCCCCTCTGAGAAGCAAGATAGAGAAAACCATATCTGTTTCTTTAGCATTTATTGCAGACATCACTTGCCTGCTCTGAAGAGCTGCTGTTGCCATGTTTGTAGGCTTGAAGTGTTCCCAGCACTTTATGTTATCCTGTAACTTAATAATGCACAATATTTCTGGCTTGAGATTAGCAATGAACATGTTCTTACCAGTTACCTAATAAGCAGGTGTACTGCTCTAATGTGTGTCCCTGCTGATGCTCATGATTTATGAACAGCAGAATCTAACTTCATTGCCAATTTAAAATTTCCTAAGCTTTTCTGTGTCCTACACTCAGTCTTGTTTTTCCAGTGTGGCCTGCTTTTTTCCCTATTGGTGATTATTTATTATATTATGATTATTTATTTGATTAAATTGAAAGTATTTTCTTTTCTTACTAAGATTTTAGCAAATCAAGTAGACTTTAGTCTCTAGTTTTAATGCCTAATTAAAGATCTTTATTTTGAAAGACTTTAGATTGCCATGCATGACTGCCTCCCTTTGTCTCCCTAATAATCCCTTTATAATACTCAGTTAGGTTCATTTCAGCCCATGGTTTTCATAATTCCTTTAGACTTAAGTCAAGAGGATGCATTTATTTCAAGAATAAGAAATTCAATGCAATGCATAAGAAGCAGCATCCTGTTTAAGGGCCCCTACAGCTGTGACCCATTTTGCACAGCAGTTGCAATCCCAAGATCATCCATGGGGAATGAGTTTGAGGCTCTAACACAAAGATAAAACTAAGGAGAGGACACAGTGGGTTAGATCCTGCAGATACTCTCTCTACTGCAACCGGATATGTCAAACACAGAATGTGCAACATAAGGCTCCCTATGTAGTTTGTATGGTCTGCTCTGTGTCTTGCAAAAGCACCAGACTAAATAATTTGGCACAAAGAACCCCAGAGTGCAACTCTTCTCCTCAGAGAAAGTTATGGGCAGGAGTAACAATTTTCCATATAGATTCCAGGAGAAAATTGACCATGTGCCAGATGACTCAGAGGTTTTAGAAGTCTTTGAAATTCTACTGCACTGGTCTGCATGCCTTTCTCGGTCTGGTGTCCTGAGGTTCATTATGTTTTTTTGTTGCTTTCTGTTTTTCGGCGTACAACTGTTGCTATTACTAATAAGAAAATATGTTGTGCATCTATTGTATATCCACTTTTGCCACATTATTGCTGAAGAAGCACAATTGCCTCTAAATATGATCTTATGTAGTGCTTTTCTCCCATATTCAGGATTCAACCATGCAAAAAATTACTCTAGGTGTCTATAGGATTTACATGTTTTATCTGCCTCTATGAAATGATGGTGCCCCATATTGAGCTCTTAACCTCCGTGTGTCACGGATGGAGTGACAGTACTTCAATCCTAGGAGATAAGTAACAATGTACTTTATTCATATGAAATAGAGAGTTTACAAAGTTCAGTGGCAAAGGTGACAATGGATTAACAAGATTTGATGGCAAGGTATGCTTGATTATTTACTACAGAGAGGACAGGGTCTGACAGAGCTGTCAGGGACATTTAGACAAGACCCCTTTGTATGCTAAACATCTTCTCAGAGAGGAGTTTAGGTGTGGCTGGGTCCAGACTTAGACTTGGTCAACAGTTTCTGTCTAAAATATTATATCTGCACAATCAATCCTTTGCACTTCTTACCTGAGATTTCAAAGTTTAGGATGCAGTTAATCACTTACTGAAAATGTGCTGCTGCAAGCCATCTCTCTACCTCAAGGAGTAACCCTAGAGGTGTCCCGTCTCAAGGGCAGATCCTGGCATGCAGCTCTCTGGAGAGGGAGAGCTCAATGGGCCCTGAGGTATCCGCTATTTAAGGGGCAGGATGACTGATCCAGTCATAATTGCACACCTGCAAGATGTCTGGGTCACAATTCCAGACAGCCCTCGGCTGCTGCATTGCCAATGGTCCCCCAAAGCAAGTGGGATGCAGCCATCCCAGCCCCCACCGGTGGCTACGGCGTGAGCTGGGGGCAGCAGGGGAGGGAGGGTGTCACACTGCCACGCTGTGCTGCTGTGTGTCCTGTGCTCACAGAGGCTCATCTAGGTGGGCACCAGAGCCCTTACACAAATGAGGGCTGCAAGCCCAAGCACTGAGTGCTGCATCAGCTCCATGTGCTGCTGCTGCGCTGCTCAGCTCCCTTACAGCGGTGCTGTGAGGGGCGCTCCAGATGGCTGCTCGTCAGCTATCACAGGCGTTTCTCAGATGTGTCAGTAACACCCCACGGACTGTGCCCTGCACACTGGTGTGGAGGCACCACAGTGGCAGCTGGGAACAGATTTTGGTACTACCTGCTCTGTCTCTTGACACCCACTGGCGGGAGGTCATTACTCCACTGGAGGTATCAGCAAGAGGGGTGTCAAGAATGAACTGAAGAATTTGGTCCTTTACATTAAATAAAAACTGAAAAAATGGGTTTATGACAAGACTTGGGGTAAAGGAGGGATTTGTTATCTGATTAAGATGAAATTCAGTTTATAACTAGAGAGACGTTAGACTGTCACACAGGAATTTATCCTGAAAATAAATGCTTTTGGCCTTTCCCTCTTTGGTGATATACCCTTCCCATCCTCACCACAGAAACCATCACCATGAATAACAGTACACCCATAAGGAAGAGCAATGGTGTGTTTGTAGGTACCTGTAGACTCAGAAGCTGGTCCTGGAAGGGTCCTAAGAGCTGGATAAAAGTCAGATGTGGATTGGGTTTTCCAGAGGTGAGAACAACTTACACATCCCTTTGAGAAGTATTTTAATGTTGGATTATTGGAAAACTCTGAAATGCGGTGTACAGAAATTACCTGCAATTGTTAATTTGATAAAGTTGAAGGACTTATTAGGTTTCTTCAGGTCCAGCAGACAGGTTTAAAAAAATGGTATTAAGGACTCTTTTGTAAAGATATCTTTCTTCTGTTTTTCTAGATGAGACCATTCTCTGAAGCTGCAGTTTCTGCTCCTTTGTTCAGCTGTCCTAAAGATTCCTAAAAAGAGGCAATAACTTCTCATCAAAAAGGAGGTGCAAATTATGTGGTGATGATTGTCTGCCATTGCATAGAAATGCAAATGAAAAACACTGTGTAGGAGCTACTCTTAACTTTTTGTGGTCTGTGTTCCTCTGGCAAGCAATGCTGGTGAGTGACCAGGTCCTTCAAACAGCCCTCCTTTTCACTACTGAGGTACTGCTGCTGAAGGTGTTCCTCTGTGTAGCACCCAAATTGTCACACTATAGCCTGCTGTGCTCAGCAGAATAACTACTCCTGTTACACACAATTCTGTGCGTGCCTGTGTGGAGGTCTCAGAAAAGCACACTCAGTGTTAAACTCCTACTTGGGCATTAACATAAATGCTCTGAACCTTGCCAGAGAGACTTGCATTTATAATCTATACTATGAAATTTGGTTGCATACCAAGTTCAGCTAGCTCCAGTTTTGCATCTTCAGTGAACACCATCTGCACGTGTCAGTGAAAGAGCTCGCCAGCAGTCCTCTCTCTCAGGGACGGTTTTGAAGAAATCCAGAGGAAACATGTCACGGCCAATGTTCCCTACTCTGTAAGATTCACTCACCTTTATACAATTCTTACACTGCAGTTTTTGAAACTTCCAATTTCCCTCAGTTGAATTTATTCTCTTTATTGCATTGTACAAAATGCCATAGTGGAGTCCTTGGACACATGAATAGAAAATTATAGTATGGCAACACTGTTTAATTGCTAATAGAATTGAGAAATATACTTCAGTGAATAACATAGACATGCAGACATCATACGTAATTATCACAATCTCACTCTGAATTCATATTTTAATGTGCAAAGTGACCAGTGAATAACCTATTTTGTGGGGTTTTTTAATACCTAAAGGATCCTTCTTACTCAAATGGTAAAATACAAAACTAGTAATAATAAAATCCAGGAGATTATTTCTTTTATGTAAACATGTAATTTAGCAGAACAGCTTTAATTTTCCAGTTATTGTGAATATATAATTTTTTATATTGCAGAAGGATGTATTTATATGGCACTCCAAGACTTCTTTCCCAGAGTGCAATCTTCTTTTTGCTGAATGTAGAGTATTATAATGTTCAAATAAAATTAATTTCTAATAAATACCTCATATCCCTTTGACAAAACATCGTGATAGTTAAAGTCAGTAGTGCATGGTATGTTTAGCTTCTTGAACAAAAATAGTGTGCAATTTCATTACAGAGAAGGAATTTTATGAGTACTCAATGATCACTGCAGTTATGTATTTGACAGTAAGTCCAATTCTGTTCTTCTCACAAGAAGGTTTTCACAAGGTTAGATCTCAGCAGTGAGATGGAGCAGTCTGTGACTGTGGTTCTCCCTGAAATAGCTAATCTCCTGCTTCTAGGCTGTGCATGCTCTAAATGATTGGCATTAAAATTGTCTGGATAGTTCAGGGAACAGTCAATTTGTCAGTATTTGTTTAGATTCTGAACAAATCTGCAAAGCCTGCTGCTGGCTCATTCTGATGCTCAATTCAAGTTTCTCATGCTGTACTGAAGTTGCAAAGGCACTGTTTCTTTTAAATAATGTTTTAAAGTTCCACGTACAGGTATATGGCCCAATAAAAGGACATGTTATTTCAGGCAGCAAAAAAGGGACCTCCGGTAGAAATATCATGTTGACTTTTGTGAAGCTTATGTTCTAAACACAAGCTTTTCTTCAATAAGAGCAGCATGAGAGTACCACCTTTCCAAAACTATAGATAGTGCTTTTCTTTTGAACAGTAAATAATTTCCATTTAAATTATGTTATGCATGATATATGGATATTTGAATTTCTGTAAAAGATACTGAAATGTAGGTATTTGAGAGGAAGTAGAGTGTGCAGCAAACTTGCTTTGTCACAGGGGTTTTCCCCTTAGCTTTTGCTCTGCTAGCAACCATGTCTCTCTAACCAGAAAAGAAATAAAAATACTGAGTCTACAGTAAATTATTCCATATTAATCAATGTTCACCAGTATATTTATTTTCTATCTCTTGCCTAAACATTTACTGGAGCAATGTTCAAGTAAACTAGTCCATGGGATCATCAAGCCCCTGTTCAAGTTGATGAAAGTTCATGTGTGAACTAGACAGGAAATTAGTCTGACCTGTTTGAAGGTGTCTTAATTTTTCCCTTTTGATGACAATGATGCAGCAGACATAATTTTTCTTTCTTCTCCCCCACTTCTTTCTCAGCTGTGACTTTCAGTTGGAGGACTGTGTCCTAAAAAGCCCACGGAGTCCCTGCGTGACTCCAGGGCAAGTGAAGAATTCTAGTTACGTGGTGTTCCTGTGTGAAACATCATCCTTGTATACATGTGTGCAAAAGCAGAACCTGAAAGGATTTTTCTGATGATATGGTTGCATAATAAGACATTTCCCAGGGTAGGAGTAGTCTAAAAATTGCTCCATGTTTTCTAGATCCCCTTCCCACATAAACATAAATGTGTGGATGTTGTTCTTTATGAACTAGCTTACCAACTGTTTTAAATCAGCTGGTTACATCACACTTTATTAATTCCAAGCTTTGTTTATGCAGTTAGAAGAGGTCCTTGTGGAGGGTCTCGAGTGTTTAATACTGACAGCTAGATGTTCAGCCCTCTGAGTCCAGTGGAGATAGGGTAAGTCAAGTACCTGAAAGCCCACCCTGTCCATCTCTCCTTCAGCTCTTCTGAGTGGTGGGCTTTGTGACACTGTTGTACAACCATAAGCTTTCAATGGGGTTTTCAAAATAACTTTTTCTCTCTGATGCATTAGAGAGAATGCATCTCTCTTACATTATGAAAAAGGCAAATATTTTAGAGTAAGGGGGGAAAAAGAACCTTAATAAGTCTGGTTCATTCTCTCTGGTTTTTTTCAATAGAAAAAAAAGCATTTACCAGTCCCCGCTTGCACATAGCTCTTGGAAGTGAAGAACTATTTTATCTATTTGCTGTGTACCTCATCTGCTCTTATTTGAAAGAACTCACAATAGAAAGTTAAGAGAAGACAGAGTGGTCAGACTGATTTGCTGGGAATGAAGCAAACAGCAGAAATAGTGTAATTATTTCATATCAGTATTCATGCTGCAGGGGTGAGCATAGTAAATGGTTACCTATTATAAAACTAAATAAATGCAGAAGTTGCACACTAGATATGTTTTCGTCACAGAAAAAAATTCATTTGTATTTAAAATTAAAAATATTTGCATATGGGGAGGATCATTTAAGATAAATAGACTTAATATTTATGCAAATACACTTCAAGTGCTGTTGGTGATATCTGATAAATATCTTTAATACAAAAACACCTTTTTGTTTTGTAGCCACTCTAAGGCAAAAAAACCATTCACAATTTTTTATGTTTCTTCTAAGGTTACAGAATGATGACTATGTTAAACACTAATAAGCCAAGAGGAAACAAAATTAAATGTTTGCCAAAAAACACCTTTTGGGGTAGTGTGTACTGTGCTTCAACAAGAGAGGTTCCCATATAAGCAAGAAAACCTTTTCAAAGTAAATTATCTGGTGACAGTTAATATATATAGCAAAAATCCACATCCAAATTTTCATTTGTTTTATATTTAATGAAATGCTTGAGAGTAATTCTTGATCAAAGATGTAAAGACATTTCTTTGTTCTTCTTTTGTGCTTCTCCTAAGGAATTTACAAATGAAAAAGTGATATTCCTTATCTCTGTGGGTCTGCATTTATGCAATACTCACAATCAAAATAGCATTATTTGCCTGGGAAATATTTGTAGAAGCAACTCTTATTATCATGTGGAAGGAAAATATTTATGCAATCAGATTGCTGACCTCGTGTCTCTGTCACGTCCATAATCCTTGTGTGGAACTGGTACTGATGCTAACAACAGTTAGGCATGGGGAATGGCAGGGAGAGCACTCTCTTGTGGGGTGAGGTTCACTGCAGCAACAATCCCAGCCCTGTGCTCCTGCCTTCACTTTTGTTTGTGACTAAGGATTCAGATAGAGAAAGTAAATGTATGAGGTTACAGTATATTGAGGAAGTGTTTGACCTGTGTATTTCTGCAGAAAGCACATTAATAGAAGAAAAAAGGTAATCTAAACAAAATTGTAGCAGTTTGTAAAGAGAAAGTAGCAAGCGGCACTTAGAAGATGAAAGGAAGAAACAAGCCATGATGTAACCAAATCATCATATTCAATCACATCCTAAGGAATGCCATGTAGTAAATTGGAAAGGAAGACTTTTTTTTTCTTTTCATAATATGGATGGACCTTACTGTATTCAAAGAAGTGTGAAACCTCCCAGGTGCACGGTAACAGGGAAAGCCTGACGGCAGGGTGTCAGGGGTTCCAGTCCTTCCTGGTGTGGAGAGCAGCACAGGCAGGGCGCACGGAGACTGAAGAGGTAGCGCGGGGCTGTGATCGGGAGGTGCAGCGATATGTGATGTGGAACAGGCACAAGTAATGGTAAGAAGAAGAAATAATCAGCTGTAATAAACATGAGGGTCCATTGGATGTCTCCGTTGTTCTGTTTCAATGAAACAGATGCTCTGCCTTGTGGATTCAGCACAGTAACTCTGGGATATGGCTTTAAGCTGTGTAGAGTTCTGCAGCAAACAACTTATTTTATGGGACAATAGCAATGAATACTACACTGAAATCTGCCCAAACGGCTGCTATAAGATTTCCCATTGTGGTCAGAGAGGTGTTAGGATTCTGGGTGCCCATCAGAAATCAATGACTCTGGAGTAATAAATATAATAAGAAGAATGTTGGAATTTAATTAAAACTAAAGGTTGGCAATTTTCTAAACAAATGCCATTTTATAATGAAAAAAATATTTGATCATAAAAGGTCTCAGCACTTTAACTAATTTGAAATGTTTGTGGTTCTCAGGGGTCTGGGTTTCAGTGAATAAATCATTCATTGAAAAAAAATTAAAATGTTTGAGCAATTCCCCAAATACAGAACTCCAGAAGGATCTTCTAGTGTGCTTCAGTTTCTCTAACTATTTAAGGAAGCATTGGAGAGAGAATCAGCAATTCAGTTGCTGTAGGGTTTAGCTGCTGTTTCTGCCAGAAGTACCAGATAATAATTGTTTCTTTTGCCTTAGTTTTATGAACCACCTTTTATAACACACTAGTGATACGGACTGTTCCAGCTGAGGGAAGGGCAGACATATTTTATCTGCATTTTTGCTGCAAAAAAGGCAAAAAGAGAAGGGAGTAAATATCAGTTTTGGTTTATCTAGGTTTGGTTTATCTATAAATTTTTAGGTTAGACGTTCGATCTTCAGTTTGTAATCCTAAATCATTGCTTAGTGTTGTGATGGCAGTGATTACATTTTCCTATTCTAAGTGCTGTGTGTAGTAGTCTCTTTTTCTGTATGTTTTAGAAGAATGAATCAGAGCTGATTCAAATAGGAACATACTGTAAACCCTTGGGAATTATTTCATACTCTCCTCCTGTGCAAGGTGGGAAGAGTTGGAAGTTGAGAGTCACTTGTCTAGAAGCTGCAGCTGTGCCTTTGGGATGTGCTCTAACCCTTGCTTTGATTTGTCCTCCTCCCAGACTTATTTTTGATCCTCAAGACATATTGAAATGCTAGAGGTACAAACAGGTATTTGAGAATCTGTGAGGATGAGAGAAATAGAAAAATTCCCATAATATGTGTGAGACAGGCATAAGCTGGGTTGCAGTTTATTTTATAAATGAGCATTGTATTTTTAATGAAATTTAAATGACCCAGATCTTAAAATAGGTGTCTGATATATTACATTAAAAAATCAGTAATCCTTTTGAAAGACTTGCATTTAGATTGTAATTTACTTCATCTCTAGGACTTCCATTTTATTTTCTGTTTGTTTTAAACAAAATATTTTAATTTGGGGTTTTTTTTAACAGAAGACCTTTTTTCTGCATGTGGGGGTATTAAGAAATTAACGAGAAAACAAAGCAATTCTGAACCTGAGTCGTCCATTTGTTCTCATTATAGAGAGGAAACTGAGTTTGTGTCTTGTAAAAGGTACACAAGAGTGTTACAATTGATGCAAACGATGTGCTTGGATCCTGAAATCATTAGCCTGGCCTGGATAAGCAACACTGTAGTAGGTAGATATATTTGAACAACACTGGATTACAGAAGAACAACAACAAAACAATTAAAAGCTTGTGGGTGGTAATTTATTTAAAGCAACTACAACTGTCATTTCTGTAGCAGAAAAGTATATAAGGAATATTTTTGCAGCTCTTCTGTTACTCTCACATCCATGGCTGCCTGTTTAAAGAGAGTTGGGGGATTTGAAGATTAAAATACTATTGACATGAAAAAAGAATTTTCAATTTAAGAGTCTAATTGAAAATCTCTGCACTCTTTAAGAGATACCACAATCCAGAAGGAAATTATCAGTGAGAAATAGCTTACCTTTTCTTGAGAAAGACGAGTATTTGTAGGAGCAACTGCTCTAAATAATTCATGTCTCTCCTGTTTGTCTGCAGTTCTTCCATGGGAAATGTCAACTTTGTCAGCTAAGTGGGAGTCCTTGCTCAGTAGGTGATAGTTTTAAGATATGAAGAGGGTTTATAAAAGTGTTCAGCATGTCAGATCTGTGCTGTGGGGGTAACTGTTGACAGTGCCAACCCCAAGAGACAGAATTTCTTTGGGCAATGGTTTTGTGTAACCCCTAGAAAGAGCTGCAAGTTCTTCTGAAATTCCTGAACTTTTGATTCTAAAAATGTCTCTGTACAGGATGGGTGCTTAGCTATCAATCATAATAACTTTAAAAAACCAATCAAAATCAAAAAAACCATCAAAAGCAGTCCATAAAGAAACCATAGACTGTAAATATAGCAGTGTTTTATTAAGATGGCTACGTTCTTGAAGCCATACTGCATGGTTTTCATAGATAAATAAACAGTAGATTATTTTTTATTTGTGAGCCATTCATTGTTTCTTGAAAAACTTGGAAAGAAAGGGTAGGACTGCCATGTTTCTAGTGACTCTATGATCAAGAAATTCTGGGCAGAAATGTAAGTGTAAGTCACTCTGTACATTCAAGAGTCTAAGCCAAATGCATCCAGAACCTTCCTAGAAATGAGCAGATGGTGTCCTTGCACTGTGTCCGCTTTGTTTTCCCACAGACTTTCTGCTAGGAAGGGTCATATGTCTGACTTTACTCCACTAGAAACCAGAGAAATGCAACGCTTTTTCCCTTCTGCAGTCTCTCTTGTCAGGCTTTGGGTAGCTCAGAGCAGGGGGAGGTACCTGGAGGAACCAAAATGAGAGATAAGCCAAGCTATCAGTTTAACCAGTAAGGCGATGTATTACTGGCCAGTCCTACCACCCTCACAATCAGTCAAGCAGTTTTTGGTGTCTTTTCCTTTTACCTTGTATTCCCCATATTAGTGATCATATAAACTAAATTACTCAAAGCCCAGCCAGATTGCAGTCACTTAAAGTTTTTCCAACATTTAACATAGATTTTATGGGATTGAAGATAATTCCTTTAACATAGATTTTATGGGATTGAAGATAATTCCTTATGCTTAAAATTGTTAATAATAACAGAGCTTAGGAAAAGCTTTGTAAGAACCTTTTAAAAGTTCTGGATATACAGGTATGTGTTTGCCTCTGTACGTGTCTAGAAACAACTAAATAAATTCCTATAACCCTCTGGGAAAAAGGAAACTGCTTTTATTGGACTTCTGAGAGCAAGTAGAGATAAAACAGCATCCACTTTTCCTGTCTTTGGATATAAGTCTTTAACAACATAGGACAGAATTGTTTTGCATCTCCTATTATTTCTTTGGATGAAGTTAGCCATTTGTCTTTTGGCTATAAAGTACTATGCAGTCCCATAGCAGGAAAGAATGAATTATAAAAATAATATACATTTCAAAGGAAGTATGGATTACAGCCAGTTGCCTTAACAAGCAAAGAGAGAAAGAAAATCCTCTAATGCTGAAAAAACACTGCTGATTCAATACTGAATAAAGACGAGATGAATAGGAAATTTGCATATGAACTCTATTTGAGAAGGCAGATGAACAAACTTCTACTTTACATTGCAAATCATTTTTAATAAAGTAAAGAAATAGAGGATTTCATAAATGCATGTGAACCCTGCCAAAATGTCATTGTAACATGGAGAAATAAAAGAATGATACAAAGAGAGTAGATGAAAGAGAAATATTACCATAACCTATTGCCTAAAGAATGGTTTTTAATCCTCCCCCTCAAAGCCACCAGGACTGAAACTGCTTCTCATAAGGATCTAAAGACCATGTTGTCTCCATTTCCAATCTGCCATCAAATCTCAGTGTCTTTCTTCCAAATCTTTAACATTAGAAAAAGAAATTAATGATTTCTAGTTTTTTTGGTTGGTTGGTTAGTTGGCTTTTCTAAGCTGAGCAGCTTGTGAAATCAATTACTTTATTTAGTCTGGAGCTTCACTAATGGCAGGCCAAGCCAAAGCCTGGGCCTTTTCTTCCAAATAAAAACCTAATCCTGCTTGGCTGTGGTGGTTACCATGGAAACAATGTGAAGCAACATCTCCTTTCCTTTTCGTGTCAGGTTTCTGGAGTGAGAGTTCAGAAAGAGAACAAAAATGACATTGAATAATTGGATATTACTGGTTAACTGTGGTAAGTAACTGGAGGTTTATTCTGCTGGTTTTTTCAAGAGGAACAACCAATTTCTCTGTGAGTTAGAGTTACTCAGCTTGAAAATCAAACCTGTTATCAGTTGCCATGTGGGCTGTGGTCTTACAGCAGTGAGAAATGATACTTTCAGAGATGTCACTGGTTTCTGCTCTGTATCATTGAACAATCTTAAGCTTTATCTGTTTGCCGGAGGTATTTGTTAGGCCATGGAGGGTAGGTACCATGCTGTAGGTTTCCAGGCACTCATCCATCATCCTGCTCAGAGGTTAGGTAGAACAATGCTTCCCTGTGCACAAAATCCACTATACACTTCAATATATAAATCTATATTTATGTATCTCCAAGATAAACCCTGGTATTTCAGAGTTGAATAGACTGACTTAACAACATAAGAGCACATGATGTCCATGGTGGAACTTTAAAGGGTATTTGGCCATTTAAGGTTTGGGCAAACACAGATGTCTTTAGAGTACTCTGGCTGGATGAACTTCCCTAGTGACAGAAAAAAGTTTTTCCTTCTCTTCTCTCTCTGTCTTTCCCTGTGTCTGTCCTATAGTGTTTATTTTCCTGTTTTCATATCAATTCTCCCTTCAAACTCTGTTACATATTTTACACTAAACTCGACTCATGGATGCTAAATGAAAGGAAATTAGGTGGGTTTGCCCTTTACTCCCTCTTTCTGATAGCAGTACGCCTCTTTCACCCATGTCTAGAATCAGCCAGCTGCTCCTGACGCACCAGCTAAATCACCTGTTAAATTACAGTGGTGTGGTTTGGACTGTCTCACTTTCTCTCATAGTCGCTTCAACGCGTGCCAAACAGCAAGAGGCTGGAGTCTGAAGACTCTGTAGCTGAGGAAAATAACTTTCTTATTAAGTATACATTTTCATTATTGTGGGGACAAAAGATATTTGGGAATGAAGGAAGACAGTGCTCCATCATGTAGGATGCAGGAGATTGAACCATCTATGTCTGTACTAACCTGAGCTAAGAAGGAAGGGAGAGGGGAAAACCCTGTGGATGGTTTTCAGTGCATTGTTATACTAGCTTGAAGAATATTTTTTCATTGACATGTGAATTACACCACTATCTGGTGTGCTTGGAAATACAATTGGCCATGATAGTGACACTTCCTGAAAGTACGAGAGGCAAATGGGAGCAAGAGGTGGAGTTTTCTGTACATTAAAAACCCCAGAGTTATTATTATTATGAATTGGTTGAACTCTTGACCATAACTGGATTTTGAAGTAAAAATCACAGGTCTGTAATGCATGAATGCAATCTAAAATACCCAAATCCCAAACAAAAGCCA
The DNA here is from genome assembly GCA_013400975.1 of Atrichornis clamosus. Taxonomy (NCBI): domain Eukaryota; kingdom Metazoa; phylum Chordata; class Aves; order Passeriformes; family Menuridae; genus Atrichornis; species Atrichornis clamosus. Next base: position 53,578 of record WBMZ01004901.1, read on the forward strand.
ACCACAATTGCACAAAGTTTTGAATAAACCTATTTTGCTGTGCTGGATAGCACCATATAGCAATAAACAATCTGTGCATTCTGTTGAACCATGCATAATGGTTACTTGGGAAAGCAAACATTTCTTCCTCTCCTCCAGGTTTTTATGCTGAGCATGATGTCATATGGGGTGGGATATCCCTGTGGTAAGTTGGGTTCAGATCTCTGCTCCTTGTGGTCCTCACTGGTGGGGTGGGGTGAGGAGCAGAAAAGACCTTGACCCTGTGTAAGCTCTGCTCAGGAACAGCTAAAATACCCCTGTATTATCAACACTCTCTCCAGTGCAAATCCAAAATAGAACACTGTAAAAACTACTATGAAGAAAAATAACTCTATCCCAGGTGGAATCAGTACAGCCAGATAAGCCAGTCTCTGGTTTCAGATGCTCAGAACTAAAACTGAAAACCTCCATACAAGTAACTGACTAAGACCTTAATGGAAGTGCTATTACAAAGCAAATTTAAAGTTAATGGAATTGAAGCACTAAAGAGCAGAAAACAATTAAATTAACAAGAACTCCAAAAAATCTAAACTTTTTTATGGCACTTGAAAAAAAAAAAGAAAAATTGAGAAAAAAAATCAGTCTTTGAATGACTCAGTGCTCAGTGTTTCTGCAAGAGGACTGCATCACACCTTTATGGAAAACTATCCTTTTGAAAAACTCAGAAGTAGGTCCTATACAAACTTTATCATAAAAGCATACATGTGCAAAACCTTAGATTATGATAATTGGCAGTCAATTCTAAGATGCATTTTCATGCATTTCTATATTAAGGCAAAAAAATCTTGGTAGGATCTAGCAAATGTTTAGTTGCAATAATCAAGTGTACTTTAAGAATACAAAAAAGAGAAAACATTATGAAACATACCTATGAAGAATACTTAATTAAAAAAGAAAGAAGATAGAATACTACATGCCATAGAATTGCAGATTCCTGAGAACTTGACCTTATTGGAAATAATGAAATGATTTCTCAAATATCTCAAAATATAGGGACACTGATGAATTTGCTTAAAGAAACAGTTGCATGTTAAAAGCATCTACTGTTTATATTTGTCTCTGTCCTTGGGTCTAATTTTTAGAACTATTGAATACCTCCAGTGAAAGCTGGTAGGTGCAGCTCAATTTACTTGAACTTGCAGATGATCTTAGAATTCAGAACTGCAGGGTATAGTTGTTCCTGTTGATTATTATTTGAAAAAAAAAAGAGAATACCTGAAAATTTTACAGAGTGATATAGATTTGCTGTAGAAATAAAAGAGCAGAAAACTGTGAAAGGGTTTAGTAGATACTAGCATTACCCAGGGATATTTAACTCTTTATTCTTTCCAATTCAGATTTTAATATTAAGTAAATTAGATTTTTAGGAATTAAATATTAACTCTATAATTTCAGTTGTAAAAAGGCACGTTGATTTTTACAAACTCAGTGTGTGTCCTGATTTTTATTCAAGGGATAAGAATTTTCAAGACTCTTGGTATGATGTCTTTGCTGCCTCACAAAATTGTGGAGTGATAAAAAGTAATGTATTTCAACTAAATTATTAATGAAGTCAATATCTCTGTTCAATGCAGTAACTTACTGACAGGGGACTAGTTGCTGCTAAAGAACTATTGGAAAAAAAAGTCAAGACTTGTGGTAAGAAGGGGTTTTTTTTGTGTTACTGATGTTTTATATATTTGGACAAAATTGCAGCATCTATGGAGCGAATCTTTCAATTTGCAGTTGGTGTGCCATCCTTGTTTGACGCTGATATCTCTGACCATGACCCAGCTTCTTCTTTGACTCTCAGGGAATTTTTTTGACCTATCATTATAATAAGATATTGGCATTCAAGAATTTTTATTCTAACCAAAGACTATTTTACCTGATTTAAGGCTTTTCTAAGATTTCTTTAATTACTTTAATGGCCAGGCATCCTGAATTTCATTGTGGGTTGGACTGGGGCTTTTTTTCATTATGTGCTATTGTTGCAATACATGGAAATCTGTGGTTCTTCTCATTTCAGTTTTCTCAAGAACAAGAAATTGATTTCTTCTGTCCCAGGCAAAGCCTGCCTCAGATTTTTGTGCTAATTAATGTGATAATTCACTAGCTGCCTGTATTCATGGACAAAACTTGTCTTACCACTTGGAACACCAAGTGCCATTTGTGAGCATGGAGCCTTTTGGAGTAGCTTCTGAAACTTTGTGTGTGCATTTAGCTGTATTTCTATCCATTTCTGCCTTTTAAGACACGGGTAAGTTAACAATTCTCAGTGTCCTTATACTTGAGAAGTTATGACTTGGCCTTGTATCCTGTATTTCATTTCCTTTCTCTGAAGTATGCTCAAAATCCTGTCCCTAATCTCTTAAATGTCTTATATGTCTTATACAAAATCCTCTTGAAACCAGTAGATTTTACATGGCACTGTTGAACGAAGTCATTTAGAAGTCCAAGTTATGCTTCAAAAGAGTTTAAGGACTGTGTTCTTTAAAGTGATTGAAATCAATCAGGTGCACACATCGTTGTGGCGGCGCAATTAAGCTCCTGTGTCTAAGGACACTGAAGTACCTTTTATGTCTAAAGGGAGTTTCAGCCCATGTATCACTTAGGTTCTTTTGATAATGGTGACCATCAAGTTTCCCTGGAGCCTTTCTGGTTTTGCTGTTAGCTGACCAGAAAAGTGACTAGCAAATTGTTTGAGAATGCATCTTTATTTTTCTGCTCTAGTATAATTTTTTTGTACCTGATTCTTCACACACTATTCATACACAGCCTAATGTTTTGTTTCCTCCTTCATTTGGCATGAACATTTCCACCTCATTAGGGATCTCATAACTGCATTAGGCAGGAATATGCGAAGAAAATAGAAATGATAGAATGTAAATTACTTCTGTGACTGGCACAGAGAGCGATGTGAAGAGACTGGCCTGAGACAGTTGTGAATTTGAAGCAGGAACAGAGCAAACAGAATTACTTACTAACCTTGCTGAAGCATGTCTATGCAGAGGCAGATTTTACTGAGTAGCTTGTTTCTGTAATACAAGTGATAAAACACTGGATATAAACAACCCAGAAATGTGACTCCAGATTTGAACTTTTAGCCATCTTCCATAATCTCTATCTAAAATATATTCTTGAAAATTCAGTAAGAGGCTGTAACCTCACTTTTGCTACTCATTTCTATTTATGGGCATTTTCCTTTTGCTGTTGTTTCATTTGTCTCTGGCAGCTGAAAAGTCTTTTCAGAATGCCAGTTTTTTCCTTTTGGAGGAGGAGACAAAAAAACTTTGTAAAATTTCCTGATAGCTTCTTTATCTAGTAATTCAGTTTCTATTGTGTGTTAAATATTGGAGTGCAGTTGCTACCCATGTTTGTAACTCAGATCACGACAGTGTGTGCCCCTGGACATTTTTCATTTGGTTAGAATTTTTTTGTGATTTTATTCCTTCTCTGCATGAGAGGAACAAAACCCATTTGCATTGCATTTCTTTAGGCATGTTTCTTAACTTGAAAAATGTCTATTTCAGGAACTAGCATGCCTTGTTGATTCTATAAAAATGCATTTTTAATTGCTTCTTGTTTTTTACCTTCATGTCACCATTTTTATTTTTCTGATTTTAGAGATTTTTAGGCCTTTAAACTTAATGAGAAAAAAAAAGACCTGCTGAAATAGTCCATAGATGACACATTTCCCAATACTCTTCTGTTAAAATGGATCACAGGCAAATTTAAGTTTTGAAGTAGAATAATTGCTAATTTACTCCTTTGGAAATTATTTGGGTTTAGATACAAATGGAATTGCTGGCTGATACTTTCTGTTAAATTGTATTCAGAACAAAACCCCTTCAAATATCCTAACTTAGCAGTTAATATCTGTCAAGACAGAGAAAATTAAGACTATTTTTTATGTTCGAAGAATTTTTTTATTTGCTTTTAAATTTTTTGGGCATGCACTAAATACCTATTATTAAATCAGTTGCATACCCTGCAAAAACCAAGTGACTGAAATCCTGTAAGCTTCACATTTTCTTTTCTGGGCATTTTAATGCCTATTAGACTTACCCCTAGAGTTGAAGATACAGTGCTCTATACCAGATGAAAACATTTTTAAAACATTAGCAATACTTATGCAAATTGGTTTTGCTGTCTTTTCACCTTGAGTAATCATTGCTGCTGCCCACAGTCATGGCAGCAGCTGGTCTGCAATATTTGTTTCTTGAACCCAAGAGAAAACATAACCAGCCATTTAATTGATAAAATCTGGCCCGTAGTACTCAGATGAGATCACCCATGGCTCTGTGAAGGACCATGCAGAGACAGAAGTGCCTGAGTTTTAGTGTCACTGCAGACTCCATCAGACATGTGATGCTGAAGAGTGTATTGATCATCTGGCAAATCCTATCACAAATTATGATGTGAGAGCTCCACTCCAAGCAAATACCTTTTCACTTCTTTGGGGCAGAGATGAAGTATAAGGCAGACTGTCAATAACCAATCTGACTGTTTTTATATGGCTGTCAGCAAGCCATCATTTAAAGCTTTACTAGAAATACATAGGTTTATGTGGATATACAGAAGTCTTGCCTAAAGCTCTGTAAATACATACTAAGAAATGTGACCTGCATTCAACAAGAAAGAATGGACTTTTAATTAGAGTAGGACTGAAACCCTGGTAAATACATCTTAGACCTAGGTTTATCTAGGAGGCTAGAAAAGAGATGCTATTTGAATTAATAGGTGACGAATAGTAACTTGAGTCTCAAAAGATTGTTAATTTGTAAGTTTGAAAGTGAAGACTATGAAGAATGTGAAAAGAATTTAGCTCCTTGATGTCTGGTTCTGTGGCCTTAGAAAGCTGACCATTGCCCTTGTCTTTGGTAAGGTAAGTAACTTAGAGGAGGCAATATAGGTGCATGCAGTAAAAACAAACTTTAGTAAATATCCATGATGAATTGACCTTGATTGGAAGTCAGGGTCCAGCAAAGCTCTTCTATCACTCCCCTTCTCAATTGGACAAGGGAGAGAAAAATACAACAAAAACTCATGGGTCAAGAAGAGGACAGGGAGAGACCATTCAGCAACTACTGTCATAGGCAAAATAGATTTGACCCACGTAAATTAATTTTTTTTATTACCAGTCAAATCAGAGTAAGATAATGAGAAAAAAAAATCCCAAAACTTAAAATACATCCTCTCTATCCCTCCTTTCTTCCTGGGTTCAACTTCCCTTCCAATTTCTCTATCTCCTCCCTCACAGTGGTACAAGGGGATGGGCAATGGAGGCGTGGTCAGTTCATTCCATATTTTCTTTGCTGTTCCTTCCTCCTCACACTCTTTCCCTGCTCCAGTATAAGGGGTCCTTCCATGGGAGACAGTCCTCCATGAACTTCTCCAATATGAGTTCTTTCCATGAGACTGCAGGTCTTAGTGAACTGTTCCAGTGTGGGTCCCTTCCACAGAGTGCAATCCCTCAGGCACAGCTACTCCAGTGTGGGTCCCCCATGGGGTCACAAGTCCTGCCAGCAAACCTGCTCCAGCGTGGGCTCCTCTCCACACATGACCATGGGTCCTGTCAGGATCCTGCTCCAACATGGAGTTCCCACAGAGTTACAGTCTCCTTCAGGCATTCACCTGCTCCGGGGTGGGGCCCTTCATACGCTGCAGGTGGATCTCTGCTTCCCTGTGGTTCTGTATTGGCTGCATGAGGACAGCCAGCTTCACCATGGTCTTCACCATGAGCTGCAGGGGAATCTCAGCTCTGGTGCCTGGAGCAGCTCCTCCCCTGCCTTCTTGACAGGCCTTGGTGACTGCAGAATTGTTGCTCTCACATAATCTCACTCCTCTCTGCCTACTGGAGTTGCACAGCTTTTTTCCCCTCTCTTTCTTAAATACATTATCCTGGAGTCACTGACACCATCACTGATGGGCTCAGCCTTTGCCAGCTGCAGGAGCTGGTTGGAACTCACTCCATCCAACATGGAATCAGCTTCCAGAGTCTTATCCCAGAAGCCACTGCTGTAATCTCTGCTACCAAAGCCTTGCCACACAACCCAATACGTTTATTTACTCTTCAGAGGTTCAGAAAAATAATCTAGTATCTCTGTGGTGCTTTTTTAAAGCTGTTGTTGTAAGCAACAGTTACAGCCATATCTAACACTGAAGAGCTAAAGTTGTATCCTGTAGCTTGGCATGCAGGCTGAGCTATGCAATTGTGACAAGGAATTACTCAGATGAAGCACAGAGATTCAGAGGGATGACATTTCAGAATGAAGTCATTGAATTCAGGGGACGGTTTCACTGGGGTGAAACGTACCACTTGGGCTTTGGTTGAAATGAAGCTGAAGACTGAGCTGTAGATGAACAAAGGAGAGATAATGGTGTTTAATGGGAGACTTGAAATGATTTGGAAATTACTCTTTAAATTATGTTTTGATTTGTAGATGATATTTAAATTGTAATTGAAGTACTCATAGCATAATGATGATGGCAGAGTGTGATCTGGTTGCACATGTTTTCTGACAGCACCCTAAGGGACAGAGCATTAAAACTTGGTACCTCTCCTCCTATTCTCCATCACTTTTCACATGTGTATCAGGATAGTTTACTTTGCACATATTCAAATCAGAAGGGAACACTGAGATAAAATGTTGTTTTTAGGAGTATTTGTCAATCAGCTTCAGACAGTGCAACGCCATATGAGGAAAAAAAAGTGGAAACAAATAGACATAACCTTCACATTTAAGAAGAACATATTTCTTGATTTAGACTCAATTGTGTTTTGTTTGTAAAGCAATTGGAGAGTAATCAGTAGAATGGGAGACAAATTTCAGACCCATGAAGTCTGCTTTTCAACAAAAAAGCAAACATAGGCATTTTTGGTACTCTTTCTGTTGTGTGATCATAATTATATATTTACTTTCAATCATAAAAACTTCTGTTTGTGAGTGGGTTCCTGTTTTGTAACATAGCGCTAGTGCACTGTGCTTTGTATTATATAATGCCTGTTGTCATCAGTGAGCTTTTTTTGGATGAATCTCAACAGCTCTTCCTGAAACATACAGTTATACTAAAATAAAACACATCAGATAATAATAAAGTATGATGTGCTACAGTATCACAAAATATACCACTGTAACATGACTTACTGTCTGTGTTGACATCAGGTCAAAACCTTTTTCTTCTCTTTTTAATAAATAGGGATTATTTGAAAATATCTGAATCCTGTGCATTGCAAACCTAATATCCTGCACTTTTTATTCAGTTGTTGAGGATGAGGGTAGACTATTTTTAACATTAAGCTTTTAATTGCTGAAATATTTGCAAAAAAAACCCCAAACAAACCTCATTATTATAACAATTTAATCTGTTTTTTCACCATCTTATCCATCTTGAAGGAGAACTTCTGAATTTAAAGGAATACTTTTCAGGAAAGAATCTTACCACTAAAAATAGCTCTGCTATCAAAAGAAGGTGGCATTAAATGCACTAAACAAAATTAGCAAGGCCCTGGGGACTTTCAGAGATATGACCCATGACAAAATACCCTTATGTACAGTCATCAGCAATACAGAGAGATAAATAAAGTTAGCATTCATCATGATTGATGTGCTGTGTCCCTCTTTGGGTTGAAACAAAATATCCTAATTTGGGTGCAGCATGTTTGTTGAATAATGTGGAATATACTGGTGTTGCTCAGTAGTTCTTACTATTACATGCGTGTAATGTAGCATATTATTTTGTGTCCTGCTGCAAAAGTACTGTAGACTATTTTGTGTGAGTGCCTGGGGCTTATTCTGTTGATCCTATAAAGCTGCAAAATGGGAGTGCGGGTTAATAACGTGGTGGAGATTCTGTGGAATTTCACACCTCGTTTCTTAGAATACTTCTTAGGAATACTTATTTTAAATTACTAGTTTCACCTGTGACATAAACATAATTACTGCTGCAGAATAATCTTCATTGAATGCCTACAGAAAGGGCAGGAAATATAATCAAGATCTAAACTTCTGTTTTGCACAGACATCCGACCAGTGAAGCAGTTTTTCATGAGAAATACTGCTCTTGAACTCGGTGCTGAGTTTCTTTCAGTTTCTCTTTAGTGGACATGTGCCTGGTTTAGCAATCCACTTGGGACTCTCTCCACAGTGTCCTTATCAGGGAAATTCAGGCACAGATGTGTACTGGCATGCTGCTGCAAACCCCATAGATCTGGACCATGTTTCTTGGCTGCACAGACTTGAACTCAGCTTGCTCCAGTCAGTTCTCTGCTAGTTGGAGTAATTTCTGGAGTAAGCGAAAAAGAAATACACATCAGAAAAATACTGCTTTTTAGCAAATAGTTCAAATAGTTCCACATGGTGTTCATCCCAGAATAATTCAGGAACAACAAAACTACCACAGTCTGCATCTATAGCAACATCACTGACTTATGCCCAAATACATTCTGAAATGTAAATATATAAACAGTAATATTTAGAAGTTATGAAGTTGTGTTCATTAATAAGTTTTAAGGTATTTCAAGTATGCTCTTTAGTATAAACAAAATTTTGTCAATTTTTCTAGCAATGCATTTATTCTTTTATAGTCCTTGAAATAATTAGTCTTATACGTTACAGTGAATAAAAAGAGAAATATTCCCATTAAATGTATTATCATTACAAGAAAACTTTTGTCCAACAAATTCCACAAGTGGGTTACAGGTGTAAACATGATGTCATATTGAGAAGAGCAATCAAATTTTCCAAATGGGCAAAGTTTAATAAAACCCATACCAGATAATTAAATGTAGTCAAAATTAATCAACATGTCTGAAAATATTATTCTGAATTTTTCCTTCCTTGTGTAGAGACAAATACAGCAAAGAATATTTGCAGCATTTTTTTTTCCCAAGCTACCCAGCTGTGTTATTTCAGTGGAGTCTGGTAGAGGTGCACAAGAGACTTATAATATTTATTGATGGTAAATGGATTCCTGCTGCTCACTCTAGAAATTTTGACTTTCACTTCTGGTCTGCAAAAGTTCAAAGCACAGTCTGTGAACTGGAGTGTATGTTTCAGAGAAATGTACCACTCCAGAGAAAGCCTTAAATGTCTCACTATTTGTTATTTGTTGTCTGAATAAATATAAAAGGGCCTTCAACCCTTAAAACATATTGAGTTTGTATATGTTTTTTCTGAAAAATGTAACAAAGTTGTAGAAACAGACTCAGCATCTTTCTCTCATCTTAGGCATAAATATTAGGCTGAAAGCCAAATATTGACAGGAAGCTCAATTTCCTAACTCAGAAATTCAGGAAAAACCAATGTCTTTCAAATGAGGGATGTGGTTTTTGGTCTTATTTTGAGATTTTACACTTTACTTTGAGACTTCAGACAATATTGTTGATGAAATTACATTAACATCATGAGCTTGAGAGCTATACCAGAGAAAGAATCTAAGTATCTAAGAAAATATAATCCTAAAATGTATCTTTTCCAGTTTTCATAGAGGGACCTAGTGAGATCCTTGACAGAACTCCTACACAGAAGCTGTATTTTCCTTTTGTAGATCTATCTCTTTTCAACAGTAACATCACTATCATCAGAGAAACCAGGAAGAGGCTTGAAAAACAAAAAAAAAATCAAGTCAGGCCTAAATTTTCTGATGTCCATACAGGTTCACATTTTACAAAACCAGTCAACTCAACTGTATTTGAAGAGACAGACAACAATGACAATATATACATTTCTTCTTCTAGGGCCCTTGAGCAACTTGGTCTAAAGGAAGGTGACTATGCCCATGGCAAGGAGAGAATTGTAACTAGATGATCTTTAAGGTACCTTCCAACTCAAAGTATTCTATGATTTTTTGATTCTGAAAAAGATCATTGAGAAGTACAAACAAGCACTGCTGCTCCAGTTAGGTCACGTCCTTTGCACTGGTCTCTATCCTCCAATACTGCTGTTCCTCTTCCTCCTCTGTATCAAAACTTCTGCCCTTCTACAGCCTTTTTTTTCATGAGGCTGTTTTGCCCACCCTGTGAGGATCTACTAGTCCAGACTTCATCTGGATTCTGCTCCACTCCCATGACTTAAGTTTTACAAAATAAGTGCTTTGTCCTTTTCTCCTCCTACTCTATTTTGGGGAGTCTGAGGAATTGCAGGTTAATAATATGGGAAAAGGTCCTGTACAACATTTGAATACCCATCACATTTGGACACTGAGAAAATAGAAGGAAGAGGCAATCCTGTAAGACATTTGTTTCAATGGATGAGGCAAAATCATTATGAGCATTCATATATCAAGTATGTCAGGAAAAGGTTACCTGTTTGAATTAAAACATTGAATTTTGAATTAAATTCAACATTGAATTTTGAATTTTGTTAAAAACATACCCAAAAGGTACTCTCAAAGCATGTATGTGAGAAGTGAGATGGTTTTCTGGGTGGAGGATGGTGGAACATTTGTCCCTTTGCCGCATTAAGGGGCATTTGAAAGTTATAGAAAGTATTCAGAAAATACAGGGGAAACAGGAGTGAGTGTGTGCACACGTCTTCATGTTGGTATGTGATTGGAAAGGGCAAGGGGTCTCTGCGTGCCTGTGAGAGTGAAAACGAGTGAGTGAGATGGTAAGAGCTGGCCATATTAATGTTAATTGTTCCGTTCCTTCTTTCTTTTGCTGGTCAGGAAGTCCTAGGAACCTCCCCAGTCAGGCAGCACATTTCTGGGGCTGGGCAAACCACCTGACATTGGCATAAATCCAGTACTCTGAGACAAGATCCAGGTGCCATAACAAAAAACTTGGTAAGTTTTTCTGCAGGAAGTTTTCCCAAAGGCTGGGTCAGTCTCTCCAGTACGTTGCACCACAGCACAGCAGAGAACAGAATGCTCACAAAATGAGTTAAAGACATTGCATGGTGCTCTTCAGTGTAAAGGAGGGTTCTTGATATGTATTTCAGATGGAACTTTGAGCTTATTTACAGGTTGTGGGAAACTGGTCAGTTTGGTAAGCCGGTCATTACTGCCAAGACAAGGCTGTGCAATGGTAATGCCAAGGAAGTGGGAAACAAGGGTGGTGTTTCCAAACAAGCCATTAGAGCTCCCATTAACTGTCTGCTTTTGTTTCACTTTGATCATGGGAATAGGAGGTAACAGGGAAGATGATTTCAGTGGCAATAGGAAGATACTGTCTTTAGAGTTGCCCAAGACATATGGGCTCCCTTTGGGTAAGCCAAGTGGAGGAGCCTACACAGAGCAGTTTGCAGCAGGACCTTGATAGGTGAAGTCTTAAGGAGATAAGTAAAAAAGAGATGAAATATCACCGAAGACAATAACCAAGGAGTTATAAATTGAAATGTGGAGAAGAAGCTTGTGGGAGTTGCTGTCTTCTCGTCCCCCAGGTGAATGGTTGGTCATTTCTCTCCAGATTCACTGGTGAGTCTCAGACTGTGGTATGTATGAAGGGCTGTGTGCATACAGACCATGGCAGATGCCATTAGCTTTTGTGGGCACAAGCCTGTGTTACTGGGAGCAGACAGCTCCTCTGGGAGCTGGCAGCACAGTCCCAGAGATGAGGCAGACCTGACATATACTGCCAAAAGACACAAGGTCCCAAGGCCTCTTAAACAAATGGACCAAAAAGAGATCACTGCAGGGAAGAAAGGAATGAAGGCCTGAGCAGGTACCAGCATGAATAATATCAAGGAGAGAACTGTTAATCCAAGGGGAACTCCTCTCTGACCTGCTGATGTGCAAAGGAAGCTGACAGACTATTTGGCAGAGTTACTTTTTTGACAGGGATCCTGTGCAAGCATAGTAAGAATGATCAAAAAAAGGCTGATGGCTTTTGCTGTGTGCATTACAACCACCAGTGTCCAAGGATGAGAGCCCTGTCTGTCTTCCCAAGCAGCTGGAGCCTGGACTGCTGAGCCCTGACCAGCATTTCCCTATGGACAGACCATCCTACTGATGAGGAAGACACACATATTTTATGTTCAGACTTTGTTCTTTACCACCTATCAAAGGAAAGGCATCAAACACATCATTCCAGCATCTAGAAAGTCAATTAGCAGTGTGTTTGGCATTTGCTGTTTTACTGCTTTCCTGCAATGGGTCTATCAGTTAAAAGGTCATATGAAGTTGGCACACAGATACTGCTTGAGTTCATTTATTTTGAAAAGGCATAGGGATTTTTTCGCCCTATAATTTACTGTTTATAGAAAATGGTCTTTAATGTTCTCCTTCAGTAAGTGACAATGCAGATAAACAGGAGGTGATATATGATTCAAATGTCATATATATGGAATATATTTTAATTTACAGAGTGACAATAAACTTATACATACTAACCACATTTACAAGACATTTTGGCAGTGTCATGTTGAAAGACACTCCCTTGCTAAATTTTTCTAAACCTGTCAGAGAGCAAGCAGAGGCCTGTGGGATGAGCAGCTCCATTTCCAGAGGGAACAGAGAAATATAATTTCAGAAGAACACATAATAAATGCATCTAAACTAATGCACACTGTATGGGTAATAAATAGGAGGAGCTGGAAGCCATTGTACAGCAAGAAAGTTGTAATGTAGTCTTGTATGATTCGAAGGTAAGCACAGGTTAAACAGAGGCTGGTCATGATCTTTACGCAAAAAAGGGGTTTATTCTCGGAGCTGGTACACAGCGAGGTTTCCCGTGTTGGTGCAGGAGGGGGAAGCCCCGCTCTCCGGGCCTGCTGGCCCTATGTACAGGGGGTCCAGGCGTGCACACCTGGGTCCGTGTTTCCCTCTCTCTAACGAGAATGGAATGTATTTACACATTTCAGCTGTGGGAACTGTTAACCATGAGGCTTTGCACCATGAGGCTTCCACCTATTTGTCACAATTTCTATGCAGGTAAAATGGAGTCTTGAGCCATAGACAGCCTTATCCTAATCCTCCTCAAGTAGGTCTTCCGGCAAAATCACATGGTCCCTAANGGCAAAATCATCCCTAACAAGTCTCTATTATGGAAACATGGTGGGATGACTCTCACGACCGGAGTGCTGCAATGGGCGGCTGTAAGGTCTTTAGAAGAGACAGGTGAAGCGGGGCAGGTGGGGGCAGCACGATATGTTAGGGAGTCCTTTGATTGTATTGAAACTGATGATGATGATGACAATGACAAGGCCGAGTGCCACTGGGTGAAGATGGGGGAAGGTCAGCAGGGCATATGTCTGCTGGGAGTCTGTTACAGACCAGCCAGCCGG
>WBMZ01004902.1:0-46345 GCA_013400975.1 Atrichornis clamosus
AGGCCTCCCGGCCCGGGCCTGGCTCGGCCCCGCGGGCGGCTACGGCGCCTCCCGCCGTCCCGGCCCCGCTCAGCTCACCGGGCCGCGCGGTGCGAGGCTGCGAGGAGGAGGCGACGGCACTGCAGCGACCGGGCGGGCGGGGAAGGGGCTGCGCAGCAGCAGCTGCTCCCGCGAACGGGAAGAGACGGGAGACAAACGGCGGCGGAAAGCGCTCCGCCAGTGCAGCCCCTGCCTCGGGATGCGGAAGGCACACGGGGACGGCCCAGTCCGCCTAGGCGGCTGCCGCGTCCCTCGTGCCCGCGGGAGTCCGGGACCCTCGCCGCCGGCAGAGCCAGCCGTGCTGTCGCGGGGACAAGGGCAGTGTCCGCGACAGCCCGCGCCGTGCCGAGCCCTGAGCCTGGCACGTCCTCTCGTCTCCTGACTGGCAGAGACGGAGCCGGGGTGGGGTCAGCCCCGGCGGCAGGCTGTGACCAGGGAGAAGGGGCGCGGCGGGAATTAAGGAAACTGAAGAAAACTTTTCCATAGACGCTGGTATTAAAACTCTGTTTCCTCGGGCCCGAGGAACAAGCCCAGACACAGAGATCGTACAGTCATAGAGCGAGGCCAGGGACGTCGGAGGGACCGGCGAGCCCAAGCTGGCTGTCACGTGCTGGTCTGCGTGTCGCCAGCAGTCCCTGGCTGTCATAATGGGCGGCTCTCAGTGAAAGGGGGTAGGGGAATGAAAGTGCACTTATGAATCGGTGTAGGAAATTGCTGCACATCACGGGGGGCTTCATGGAAGGAAAGTCAGCAGGGCGGCCTCTCGCCGGTGAGCGTCTGTGCCGCGGCAGCGAAGGCAAACGAGCCCGCGAATTCCGTGGGGTGTTTTTCGCACCTCACTGGTTATTTGGCGTCTTGCGGTCACTGTGACTTGACTGGGAGCTAGTATGTGCTCGTAGCTGACAATCTGCTCATGATGGTTGCTGTACTTCAAACACAGGAAGGGTACAATTATTAGAGCAATGCAAGAGTAAGAAAGGCTGGAAGATTGCTGAGGAAAATAAAATTAGAGTCTGTTCACTTTTTGGCCCGTGGAGTTGATTTGGAACACTGAAACCTCCATTTCAGTCTTTCTCCTGTGTTTGTGATACATAATTTCTGTGATTTTTCTTGCATTTCAACGTACAATCCCTGCAGGTAAAGACAAGGTTATGTTATCTGGTAGCTATTTCGGATGATGTAGGACTCATGGTAAGATTTAGGCTCTCATGGAAACCGAAGTGCACTATTACCATTTTTTTTCCCCAGTGCTCTCGTTTACCTGATCTTTTTGCTAAGATTTGCTCTTTGCTAGCCTATTATTATTTTTATCCTATTATTACAGAATGCTCTGTAACAATAGAATTACTTAGTATAGTTTCTTACCTTGGGAGAGAGTATAGTTTTATTCAGTTCTTGCTATTTAGAGTCCTGTTCATGTGAAAAGTTTTCAAACAACAGTATGACAAGTATTTAGAATAACAGTATAACAACATTCATTCTTTTTGGTAATTACAGCAAACTAAATTACTTTATACTTGTTTGTGCTTAAACAGTGTAATTGGATGTAGTGAGTTTAAAAATAAACAAAACCAAACCCAAGAAACAACCCTATGTACAATGCATCCTTTTCTTATCTTACCATTTTCCCATTCCATGATTAGAAAAGCTGTTGTTTTTATTTTTGGAGGAGAGGATTGTTAGGATTTTTTAGTGATGGTTACATTTGGTGAGATGTGCTGATTGGTACATTTTCCTACTTAGTGTAGACCCAGTAAAGAAGGTCACAAGTAGGATGCTCAAAATAATGAAATGCTCTTTCACTTTGTCATGATTGTACAGTAATTATATGTAGAGGAAACAGACTGTTATTTTCAAATAATTTATAGTGTGCTACAGAAAGCTCAAATTTAGACTAAAAGGACTATTAGAAAAGCAGTATTTGTCAGTCATAAAAAGTTGCAGGTTATAAGGCACTTTTTAGCAAACTTAATTGACAAAGCTATATGAAACAAATGTCATAAATGAATGGAAGAAAGAAAATACAGATTAAAATTACTACTTTAAGACTAACTTCAGGCCTCACCTTTGGACATAAAATAATGTTGAAAATATTAGGGGAGAGAGATTTAATTTTTTTTTTCCTCTCTGTGGAGCCTGGTGAGCCCCCAGAACATGGGACGAAGAGATTCCTTTGCTGGGACAGCCCCTAAGATTGGAGATATGCTAATTACCCCAGTTCTGATTTTCTGATTGGCCCGTTGGCCTCCCTGCCCCTTTCTCCCTTATAGGTGCTCCTTACCAGACCCGGCTCCCTTCCCTGCTCTCCCTCCTTGCCTTATTGTCCCTCCCCCGGAGTTTCTCTATTGGTTCTCTGACCCTAACCCCGCCTATCTACCGCCCCTGTGCCCTCAGAGCATTGGCCCTGATGCTCTCTCCGCCTCCCTATTTAACTTGGAGCATGGCGCGGGGTTTTTCGTTTTTTGGAGTCTTCCGTGAGTGGCGGCAGTAAACTTTCCCTGCGGAACCGCAAGCGAAGAGCCTTCTCTCCTCCTTTACCGTTGACCTGCTCTTGGAAGATTTACATTTATCCGGCGTGTGTGTGTGTGCTTCGGGGGAGCAGCCTTGCCAAGCGGCTCTCTGTCTCACAGTCGGAGGCACTTTCAGAAGGTTGTGGCTACATACTACCTCGCTCCCGCTGCAACACATCTGATTTGCTTCTGTTTAAGTAGGGTGTAGGATTGGACTTCTTGAGTTTAATGGACTCCCTCACTTCAGGAGAAACAGTCATGAACGTGGCACTGGGGAAAAGAAAGGGGGTCTTTCATGTCATAGCAACAGCAAATGGAATGAGTTAAAATGAAACTTTGCTGCTGGCTATAAGATTATATTCAGAGCCATTCAGCTGTGCTGTATGGGTATCTGTATTATCTTACAGATAGGTGTTACAGTCTAACATAGGATGAGGACAGGTCAGCTGGACTGTGCAAGGCTAGAGAGAATGAATTAAGAAGGTTAATGGATGTTGCTTGTGCTGTAGCTTTGGGACTCATGACAGGCTGATGCAGCAGTTAATTCCAAGGCAGGTTATAATGAAATGCCTTTTATTGGGGTAGCCCCCATAAGTCTATGGTAAGCAGTTCAAGGGTCAGTGCCAAACTGACACACAGTAAGTCAGAAACCAGGGAGTGTCTCTGCTGTTCTGAGACACTGATCGTGTATTAGGAAGTTTGTACTAAAGGCTGTGGGCAGTGCATCAATGAACACTGAAACTCAGCGTAGGGCTGTAGTGATGTGTGCATAGACAGCAGCACATTCTGTTCTCATGTCCATGGCAAGGGATAGTATATGCAGTTCACAGGTACGCTGTGAGAGCCCATAACAAGTGATCATATATGCCAATAATCACACCCAGAACACGTTATTTCCACTCCAACAGTCTTGATGTAGCTTCCTGGGGAAAGGGATGAGCTAATTGTCATTCCTGTAGAGTTTCTTTCTTTAGCAAAATACTTCCTCAGTAGAAGAAGTTACATTTTCTGCAGCTATTCAGTAGTGCACTAATGATGAGTCATTAAGCCAGTTCTGTATTCCCTGGTCCTTTGACCTGTTAGTCTCTCCATTAGCTGGGGTCATCTCCAAGACCTGTATATCTATTATTTGGTCACCTGTTCTGGGGGAAAAAATCTTAGAAAATGGCTAGAGAAGGAGCCTCAGGACAAACGAATGAAGAATTGAAAATAATTGGGTAGAACTTTGAGGACTTCATACTGAGCACAGAAGGAAAATTGTTGTTGCCATTACCTGTTCGTTTGTTTGTATTTATTTTTCTAAGGAGCTTGCATACTTGAACAGTATTGTATCAGGAGAAGCTCAATGAGCAACACTCCTCTTTTACCCTACACTATATGATTAATTGTTGGATAAACTTTGGCTCTACAATAGTCATAAAGCATAACATTTTTACTGTATGGACATTAAATTTTTGCATATTATTATCCTATTGAAAATACACCCTGACTTTCAACTCAGAACATCGATGAAAAGCTTTTCTTATTACAAAGTAAATTGTAAGAAAATGACATTTCATCCCCTTTTACTTGAAGATAATTGTTTATATTTGATTTGTAAACTTTGCCATACTCTGTATGAAATCTAATGCCTATACAGAATATCCATCAGTTAACAAAACATTTGTTTTCCTTTTGCTTCTTTTTGAAAAGCAATCAAATCCATCTGAAATTGCTGCGTGTGGTGATAAGTAAAACATTCTTGAAGTCAATTGGGATCAGATCTAATGAGTAATTATTAATACAGTTTTCTTAGCTTGTGGTCACTTATTCCCTAGAACGGAATCCAGAACTGTATTATATGTAGGCATCCTTTCTGTGCTGAAGAACCCTGCTGGTCAAGGAATCATGCTATCTTGAGAGAGGATAAAAGAAAACATCATAAAGAAGACATCTACTGCAAATATAATTAGTTAGTGAATGTTGTTGTTTTTTGGGAGCTAGTTCCTAGAAGTGAAAATACTTATACAGAAAAGAGACCTAAAGTTTCTCTCCTCAACTTGCTTATCTATCCCACATTTCTCATAACTTGGGAGAACATTCTAGTTAACTAAAAATAAAACCACATTTTCTGTTTCTCTATGGTGGCATGACTACAAAGCATTTGTGATCTATGGGACTTTACAGGATGGAAAAGAACATGTCTATTCCCAAAGAATTGTGAAGCTCACGTTGGAAAAGAAATTTCAGGGATCTTCAAGGATAAACATGTTTCGCACTAAACAGATATATAAAACTACACTAACTTTGAAGACGGTTTTGTGGTATTTTATATTTAGTTTCTGTAAATAATAAAGACATTACTGTTAAATTTTTATTAGGACTTTTGATTAAGTTGATTGAGTTTAGATTTCAGTAAAGAAAAATAAAAGTATTCTTCAAGTAAAGTGCTTGAGAGTAGTGATCTTAGCTAAGCTAAAGAAATTCAGCCAATCTGAACTGCTCAGTAATTTGGAGAAGATATCTGAAATTGAAGTTAGATTTCTTTAAAAACCCAAGAATTTATATTCAAACAAGGAAAATACTTTCAGAAATAATGCTAAAATGAAATGGATAGTTACTTGAAGAATTACCTTAAACAGACTTTCAAGGAATAGAAAAGAACAGAAAGGAATTTTAAAAATACTGATCAGCAGATAATATCTTTTTTTAGGATATGGAATAGCAATTAAAACTGCTTAAACTGAAGCTGGATTAGAGCTTGCAAAGAATATTAACTTTATAACCTTGGCTATTAGATAATTGGAAAGTGAATGAGATTCAGGTGAATAATGTACAAGGTTATGTACTTGGAGACTGCTGACAAGAATTTCTACTATCAGGTGATGACTCATCAGTTGGAAGCAGTAAAGAGGTTAAATATTGGAGTATATTAATTGATCACAAGGTGTCTGTGCATAGAGTGTGTGATGTAGCTCTGAAAAGAGAAATTGTGTGCCAGACTGTGGGTGTATTTCCAGTACACGTAGGTCAATATCAACACTCTGGTATTTCTTTACTTGAAATAATACAGATAGTAATAATCATCTTTTTAAAAATGAATTTGGGCTAGAGTAGGCACAAAGAAGTAATACAAAGATGATAAAAATGGATAGAGCCTGCCTTTTGAGAAGACAGACAGAGCTTTGCTTACCCAGTTCAGCAAAAGGAATGCTGAGAAAAGTTCTTCTTGCTAGATCAGTAAGGGAATGAAAGATTATTACAGCCTTATGTAACCTAGAAGATGTAAACAGAAGAGACCATGAACGAATTGACCAATAAGAAATTTAGGGTGGAAATTGAAAAGTTGTAGTTGTGCTACCAGGGAGAGTCTTGGAAAAGCTTCCTAAGAAAAGTGTTGGGGAAAAACACCAAATAACTTGAAGTGCAGCTGTATGATACGAAGTTTACAGAAGTTGGTGGAGACACTTTTTCAAAAAAAATTTTACATTTTCTGTTAAAAGAAGATTGTCCTTGGTAATTTGCTACCTCATGACTGTGTCTCTGTGTTCTTAGTCCTGATTTCCTATCCCATGAAAGGCACTGCCTTGTCAGTGCTTAATACATATATAAAGATAATATTTCCTAAGTAGTGTAAGCAGATCTTTTATATCCTTCAGAGGGAATATAAAGGAGTTTGGTTTTTTTTTTCAATGCTGCTGTTACTCAAACATTCTAAACAGCTCTGGACAGTAATTTCTATTTGGAGAAGTTTAATCTTTCGTAACACTCCAGCATCATCTGCTGTTTTACTATTGTCTAAATTAAATCTTCACAAATATTTTTTAATTCTAGTGTTATATAGTTACTAAAACAGTTTGAAATGCATTTCTTTTCTAGAATTATCAATTTAACTTTTTCAATAGCAGTGGGTAGAAAGCAGTGAAAATTTCTTTCCCTCATTAGTGCTAATGCGTACATGTACCAGGCTTGTTCTTCAGCTGAGATATAGAGAAATAAATCCTAGAATGTTTTGGGGTGGACTTCAGAAATCATCTGCTTCCAAAACCCCCTGCCATGGTGAGGGACACGTCCCATGAGACGAGGTTGCTTAAAGCCCCATCCAGCCTAGCCATTTGAACACTTCCAGGGATGGGGCATCCACAGCACCTCTGGGCAGCCAGTTCCAGTGCCTCACCACCCACACAGTAAGGAATTTCTTCCTAATATCTGAGCTAAACCTGTCATTTTTCGGTTTAAAGCTGTTACCCTTACCCTATTACTGCATGTTTTTCTAAAAAGTCCTTCTCTGGCTCTTTTGTAGGCCCCCTTTAGGCACTGGAAGGTGCTATAAAGTCTCCCTGGAGCCTTTTCTCCAAGCTGAACAGCCCCAACTCTTTCAGCCTTTCTTCACAGCTGAGGTACTCTAGAAGTCTGATCATCTTGGTCTTCCTCTGAACTCATTCCAACACAATATCTTTCCTGTGCTGAGGCCCCCAGAGCTGGATGCAGCACTGCGGGTGGGGTCTCACCAGAGCAGAGCAGAGGGGCAGAATCCTCTCCCTCACCCTGCTGGCCACGCTGCTTTGGCTGCAGCCCAGGGCATGTTTGGTTTTCTGGGCTGCAAGGGCACATGGCTGGGGCATGTCCAGCTTCTTGCCCTGTTACTATCTTGTTAAACTGAAAATTGTTTTCAAGTTTAGATTTAAGTAGTGTTTTTCTTTTATGTAAATGTTTATATGTCTAATATATTTAATCTTATGCCTTACAAATATTAAATAGAGACTAAGTAGAGAGAATTAGTAATTTGTCTGACTGCTGAGGAAAACTATGGAATCCGTTTTTGCTTTCAGAAGGCACCTGAGGTTAAAGAATAACCTTATCCTCGAGAACAGATCAAAAAACTGATTTCATGTGACCTGTTTGAGTGGAAATATACTGTGAAGAAGGTATTTTAGTATAAATATGGCTTTCCATAGCTTTTTCTGTTGTATTAAATTCTTTTTTCTAATTTCCTTTTAATGATATCCTGAATTCTCTGTAGTCTGCAAAGTTGCTGGAATTTATCAGATAAAAATCTTGGTACATAATAAAATTGATTTAATTAATTAATTAGTTAATTAATCTGTAAATTACTCTGGAATCAGCTTGTTTATATATATGTTCCAGTTTCAGTTTTCTATTAAAATATTTAATTATGAAAAACTTACTTGTCTTACGCTCAGAAGACAATGTCCTCATTCAGATAACAATTTCAGTTGAGGACATAGAGAATTTTGAGATAATTGTGTCAATTCATATTTCACAATTTCTGAGTTGAGAATTATGGTTTGACAAATTCTATATTGTGTTTGCTGTTTGCAATTTGATGGTGTAACAAAACCAAAATTGAGATCATTGAAGCTTTATAACATTATGCCCTGTTCAGATACTCTCTTGTTGAACTCAGAAGGACTTCCTACACTCATGCCTGATTATGTGTAATATTTTCATTATTACAGAAACATGATGTCTATGAATTCTGACAGATCTCACAGAGATTCAAAATTCTTATAATAATCTAAAATGTGTGATAGAGTATGATCAGTAGTACGTTTATTTTAGTTATCTGTTACCAGATTCTATATAAATTGTTACCTCATTGTTTTTTCCATGGAAGTCATTCTCTAATCTTTAAATGTGAACTTTGGTTTTATCCCAACAAAGGGACCAGTTAAAGTGAGCATTTCATTTGCCAAAACTATATGCTGATGGCCTGACAGGCAGCTCCCTGCTTTAGCTTTGTGACTTGCAGAGTCAGTGTAGAATGAGGTTCCTTAAATGTTCTCTGTTCCATTGCTGAGCAGGGTGCTGCCAGAGCTGTGAGTAAGAACATACACCCGTGGAACCATGACCCTGAACTCTAGGTAGAAGCACTAATGGCAAAAACCAGCACAGCAGTTGCTTTTATGGCCTTTGACATGGTTTAGTCACACCTTCACTTCAGGCTTAAGCCACAGAAGGACAAAAGATTCAGGACAAAGCTATGTGCCCACAGTTTCTGAGCAAGATGCTGGACTTAGACAATTTTGTAGTTTATGTTGTGGTCATTATAAACTGCAGAAAATTTAAGATCTGCTTGGCCACAGAAAGCAGGTGTTCTGAGTATTTTTTATGATTTTGATACAAGGCTTGATTGAGACACCCATACATATGTCTTCAGTGCTACTAAAAATTCTCATGTGTTTATGATGCTGGCAGATAAGACATGGCCCTCAAAAGCAGCTGTTGGAGGCCAGGTTTTGTACCTGAGGGCATCTCATATGGCTCTAAGAGTTTATTTACCGGCAGATGAACAGAGCCCTAATATTCCATTGAGGTGTGTCTGAGATGCCTAAAAAGTAGCTGTTCTTATTTGCCTAAGTATTTCAGTTTTTAAGGATGCTGTCTGGGAAAACAAAATCAGAGATTGCCTTTTTTGGGCATCAGTTTTCTGAAGTGAACACCTCTGCAAATCTTTGAAAGTTAGATCTGTGCTTCTGTTGAATCCATGGCATTTTCTGTGTAAACTGTGCCTTGTGTTTTTGAGCTTCCTAACATGAATTATTAGGCCCTATAGACAGAGCCTGGTGCTGCCTGGGTGAGGAGTGCTTAGGAAGTGTTTGAGGCGTGGGGAGCTAGGAAGGTGTCCTTTCTGGAGGACCTGGGCTTTTCTTACTCCCCTCCATGGAGCAGTGAATGGTGACGGCATCCTCTGTCCTGCAGTGTGTGACACTGCTGTTGTGGTGCTGGCAACAGGGAGCAGCTCCTTGCCCTCAGGTCTCTCTAGCCTGTTGCAACAAGTAAACATGGTTGTGAAGACCTGGGGCCACTTGCAAAAGAATATAAAACTATGAAAACTGCAGGAAAACCCTATCCTCCCATTAAAACAGTGCAGCTGGTACTGCTACCCCCACCCATGAAGCTTTCTCCTCCTTCTCCTGGTGCTGTGCACACCTTTCCCCTCGTGTCTGCCGCAGCCTGAGGTTGAAGGGGCCTGTCTGGTGGGATGGGGTACAGCCATGTACTCCTTTGCCAGGATGAGGAGGACTTCATGTGAGCTGATCCTGTGTTATGGGGCTCAAGGATTGGGGTGCAGGATCTCCCCCCCTGCCATAGGCATGTGGATGACCGGCAGGGTGGGGTTTGGATCCTGGGAGGAGCAGAGGCATAATGCCATCTGCTTTGATCTCCTGAACAGAAGATGGGAATGACTTAAACCAAACTTTTCTTCAGGGATGCTCTTGCTTTAGCAAAAGAGCTCTTCACTGTAAACATCTTCCCAGTGTGATCTGGGTGTGTTGCAAGCAGTTTGGGGGTCTGTGTGGAACCCTGGTGTAGAAGCACTTTATGGTGTGTGAAAGAGCATTGCTAGCCAGGGATCTGGCAAGAGCTTCTGAACATATGGGAACTCACAGTAACTGCAATCAGTCCGTGCTGTCTTCTCATCTCCCCAGTCTTTGCAAGTGTTTGTGTGGTCTTTTATGGGGAGACATCTACTATTTCTACCTTGTTTTTTAAAACCAATACCTGCATCCTGAAGTGCCATGCTTGGGACCTTGTTCTTACCTGACAAAGGTAAAACTGCGCAGCTCACAAAAGCAATTGTACTTGATCTGTCCCATTGTCTGGTCTGTCCCTTGAGCCAGCCCCCAAAGGCCTAATGTCTCCCTACCTGCCTTCTCACCAGGAGTGAGAACACAAGGACACTGTCCTCCCCACTTCGGAGCTATTGATTATTGCATCATTTTTGAAAGAAGGTGTCAAATATCCACCTTCAGATCAGTAAAGTAGTAAGACTTGCTGTTTTGAAACTTAGGTTGTTAAGAGGCCAAGTATGTCATTTGGGAACAATATAAGCTCTTTCCTGGATTTCTTATACCCAGAGAAAATTCCAGCAGTTGCAAAGGTCATGAAGAACTTCTAAAGCAGTTTGGTATCACAGGCAATTTCTCTCTTTTGTGTCTATAGTAAAAATATGCCCATTAATTTTACCATGAAACTCATAGCTAAGGCTATGAACTTTGCTTAGTGTCAGAATTTTTAACAAGGCACTGAAAAGTAGCTGCTGTTAATAGCGTGGGAAAAATCTGCAGAAAAATCATTCCACAGAAGATAATGAAAATGTTCTTTTGTAAGACAAGTCGTCTGTAGTTAAGTTTTATTTCCATCTGCTTTCACTCCCCTGACTGCTGATTGCTTTGCCAAATCCGTACATAAAATGGACTAAGCATCCTGAAGTTAAGCAGCTTCATTAGCACAGTGGAGTTGACTGTATGCATCAGATATGTTTCACACTGTGATAAATAGGCTTTCCTGTCAGTGTTTCACGACACAGTTGCTGTTGAATGAGCCCAAAATATGTAGTAGTTAGTCATAGCAGTTTAAACACAGGAGTTTCCAAATATGAGAAATATGTCAGTGAGCTGTTCAGGTAATAAATATTTGACACAGTTTAACAGAATCTTTAAAGATGTGAGAAAGAAAAGCTATAGCAGACTGAATTTCAGGAAACCTTTTTCTGTCTTTCCTCGTATGTTTGAAACTTAACCTAATTATCGTGATTACCATAAAATAATTGATTAAAAAATGGAAAGGAGAAAGAAAAAGAAAAGAAGGAAAAGGAAAACAAAGGAAAGTGAGAAGGAGGAGGTAAAGAAAAAATGAAAAATAAAACAATTCCTATGATCTCTATGTAGTAGCATGTTATCACATCCTGGCATATAAAATATTTTTGTATGTGTTTTGTATATGAACAAAGAGAAATTTTTTGAACTATGAAATATGGGAACTACTACAAAGAGATGAACTTTGATACAAGACAAACATCCAGACACTCTAGCATTCCTAACAAATGACTGTATTTCTCCAGTCTTAATAACAGAGATGTGCTCTTTATTAAAAAAAAAAAATCTTTACTTTCAAATCTACATTTTCTAGGAGAAGAAAAGGAGAATTTAAACTCAGAGCCTTGTTTATGATGAGTTTGTATTTTTAAAAAAGTTTTTTTTTACAATAATCACCCAAAGACCTTACTGGTTTCAACCCTGGAAAAACAAATCCATCAGGGAAATGTGTGCTATCACATCCAGTAACAGCAGACAAGGAGAAGACTGAGGTACTCAACAGCTTTTTTGCCTCAGTCTTCACTGACACCCTCACTTTTCACACTCTCAGGTGGATGGAACTCAAGGCAGCATTTGCAGGAGCAAAGTCCCTCCCACTTTAAGAGAAGGTTTGAGAACACCTGAGAAACTTGAACATATATGAGTCTATGGGACCTGATGAGATGTATCCCAGAGCCCTGATGTTATTGACTGATGTAGTTGCCAAACCTCTCTCTGTGATATTTGAAAAGTCATGGCAGTCAGGTCATGTCCTGGGCATCTGGAAGAAGGAAAACATGGTACCCATTTTTTAAAAGGTTGAAAGGAGAACTCTGGGAACTACCAACCTGTCAGCCTCACCTCTGTGCCTAGGAAGGTCTGGATGTCATCTAGTATAACCCCCTGTTAAATCAGGTTTACCTAAAAGAGGTATCCAGGCAGATTTTGAATATTTCAGGGAGGGGGATTCCATGACCTCTCTGGGTAATCAGTTCCCGTGCTCTGTCACCCTCACAGTAAATAATCACAGAATCACAGAATGGCTTGGGTTGGAACGGACCTTAAAGATCACGTAGTTCCATCCCTGCCATGGGCAGGGATTCAAGAGATCGGATTGCTCAAGGCACCATCCAACCAGACATTAAAAACTTCGAGGGATGGGACAGCCAGAGCTCCTCTGAGCAACCTGTTCCAGTGCCTCACTACTCTCACAGGAAAGAATTTTTCCTAATACCTAATCTAAACTTACTCTCTTTCAGTTTGAAAGCATCAATGGGTCAAAGAATTACATTTCCCACCTGGAGTATTGCCTTTGTCAGGTTGGCAGTGAGAGTGTACTGGAGCTAGTGCTTGAAGTGCTCCAGGAGAATAGCTGGAGAAATTTGTGTACTGGAGTTCTCCCTCCTAGGCACACACTTACCCTAAAGTCTTCTGTTTCTGAGTAGTCACGATGTGTGGGCAGCACATCTGACTCTGTGCTGGATGCTTCTGAATGATCCTGGGACACAGGCATCTCCTGAAGCAACCCGTCTGTGCTGAGGCTTTCAAGTATCACATCACTGACCAAAAGAGCTAAAGATGCTATTTCTGCATCTGAGGGAAGGAACACATAGATGCCATTGTCTGACTCACGCCCATAACCATGTTCACACATCTTCTAAGCTGAGAAATCAGATGTGGACTTGAGCATATTTTTAACATTACAATTTTGAAATAAAGTAGAAATGTTAAGAAAATTGAATTTTCAGCTCTCCATACTCTTCCCAGAGGTTGAATTGTCAATAAACAAGAGCAGTGCAGTCCTGATACAAGCTGATGGTCCTGCACAGTTAGGATCCTACACTTCCACAGAATACACACTTTTCTCACATTCCCTTGCAAAAAGAACATTCTTGGCATAGCCACAGAATCATAGAATGGCTTGGGATGGAAGGGACCTTAAAGATGACCTACTTCCAACCCCTCTACCATTGGCAGGGACACCTTCCACTAGACCAGGTTGCTCAGAGACATATTCAACCCAGCCAAGAACACTTCCAGGGATGGGACATAGACAGCTCCTGTGGGCAATCTGTTCTAGTGCCTCACCATCCTCACAGAGAAGAATTTCTACTTAATATCTAACCTAAACCTATTCTCTTTTCACTTTAGCACCGTTACCCCTTGTCCTATCAGTATTTGTGCTTGTAAAAAATCTCTCTCCAACAATATTGTAGACCCCTTTAGGTACTGGAAAGCGGCTGTCTAGCTCTAAATATCTGCCTTTGGGGGTTTTTTTTGTATTTTCCATGTTTCTCCTAACTGCATTTTTTAGGCCCTTCTGATACCTGGTTAGCTTCTTTGTGTTTTCTGTAGAAATTGTTTTAGGACATTTTCTTTGTGCCATTTGCACGTATATCTCTTATCTTGCCAAGATACTAATGTTCTTTTGTTCTGATTTTTGTCTATTCTTTTCTTATTTGCATGCAATTTTTTTGTTTCTTTTAATTGGCACTGCTTTTTTCTTTCATTTGTATACAAAGTATCTTCTCTTTCCATTAAAACTCTCTAACTTAATTTTCTGAGTTGAGCAGAAACATGTGGACCATATCTTTTTCTCCCTCTGGTAATACAGCTGAGATGACCGCTGACTGTGGTTTCAGTGGATCACTAACATAGGAAAATGTAAACTCGCAGTTGAGATCCATCTGATAAAGGCTGGATTGAGATTGCAGTAAGAGCAAGAGGCTCGAATGTCCAGCAGAGGGAGTGATTTCCTCAGCCAATACCCCCCTGTTGGAGATGCCCTGACTCTAGCTCCGAGGAGAGAGCATCAGCATGCCAGCAGAGGAACGAGAGTAAAGCTTGAGGTGTGTGGAAAAAAAAGAGACAGCTAAAACACAATATGTAACCTACCTAAACAGAAATTACTATCTTGAAATGGCTGTAATTTTTATGTAACTGGTAAAAAGTTTGAAGAATTTAGGAGGTAAGATTCAGAAATGGTTAGCCGGGATGGTAGTTTAACGCCAGTGGACAAATAAATACTGCATAGCTACTTGCTCACTCCCTGCTCCCCGTTCCCTTGGTGAGGAGAAAAATCAGAATTGAAAGAAAGTAAACTTGTGGGATGAGGTAAGATCAGTTTAATAATTCAAAACAAATATTATTACACTACCACTACTACTACTACTACTAGTGCTACTGCTGCTGCTACTACCACTACTAATCATAATGAAAAGGATAAAGAGAAGAATAAACTGAAGAGAAACAAGTGACACACAATACAAGGTCTCACTGCCTGCTGACCAATGCCCATCCTGTCTCCCAGCAGCAAAGAGCTCCTCCTGGCCACCTCCCCCCAGTTTACATCCTGGATGTGGAACATCCCTTTGGCCTGATCAGGTCAGCTCTCCTGGCCGTGCTGCCTCCCGCTCTCTTGTGCACCTGCTCACTGGCAGAGCATGGGACACTGAAAAGTCCTTGTCACGGGGTGAGCACTGCTCAGCAACAACTGAAACACCGCTGTGCTACCCACAGGATTCTCATGCTGAATCCAAAACACTGCACTCTACAAGCTACAAGGAAGAAAATNCTACAAGCTACAAGGAAGAAAATTGCTATGCCAGCCAAACCCCAGCTAACTAGAAGGGTGAGACGTTACTGAGAAAGTAATTTTAACCAATGGTGGTGATATTTGTCTTCACGATTGCTACAAATCAAGTATTGATGAAGTGATATTAACTCTGTAATAGGGAAATTTATTTGATTACTGGAACATGTAATTTTTCATATAAATTCTGTAAAGTGTAAACTGAAATGATACATTTTCTTGCTGACATGCTTATTGGTTAACAAAAATTTTACCACTATGAAAATTATGTAAGGAAATGACAAAAACAAACAACTCCTAAAAGCTGATCTATGTGATCACTCGTAGTGCCTAGAACATTTTAAATTTCAGTTTGCTCAGTATGTACTGAGCAAGTAGCAAGGTAAAAATCTCTGGGTATTTTTTCAGAATGTTTGTTATTAATGATTCCACTGATTTTCCTGCTGTACTTTCCTGGGAATGAATAGAAAAGTCAAGCTGATCTATCCATGAGTTGGTTGTCAATATTTTGAAAGCAGTCATTGATCTCTAGGTGTAGTAAGCACTAAGAAAGGTGTTGTCTGTACTGAAGTATTTAGCTATTGCTTTCTCTCAGTTTGTACTGGAAGCAGAGGAGGGTGAATAGAGATGAGACACAGACAAAGTGGACTGACTTGAATAACAGGACAACAACTAAACTGACCCAAATCATCTTTTGATTATGTTTGATGTCCTCCCTCCCTTCTATAATTTACTGAAATTAATTTTCAGTTCTATTAAAAATAAGGCTTCTGGGCAACAACACTTTTGTACCTCTAGATTAGAAACCAAAGTAATGGGTTTGGTCATTATGAACTAAAAAATAATTATTCAAAATACTTTGGGAGAGGTAAGCCTCAGGATTAAAATAAAAAAGTTAATATTAGGAACAATGCTGACTTGATAATGATTCAAATAACATTTTAATTTATGGATTACCAATGCTCTAGGACCCCATTTTAGATTGAAACACAAGAGAAAAGGAAATTGTAGAATAGTGCATCATTTTCAAAAACATACAGTAGCAAAGTTTATTAACAGTAGGGAATACTAAGTCCCAACCTAAAACACACCTTTTAGAATTCTGGGTAAATAATCCAATCTGTAATATGTACAGATTGATTGAAACTTGGGCGAAGTAATGAGGCTTACTCTTGTTATCTTTAGGTCATGACAAATGCCAAGGTATTATTTACCTGGACTGTTGTCACTGGGATGTGTAGTGAAAGAATATTTTATTCTGTTGGAGAAAGGATTACTTTGTTTTGGTAGCATTTTCTCAATTTATCAAAACCATATCATAAAGTGTGTGCAACAATTACTCATTTAATACATGGAAATACTTCTAGCATTTAACACAAAGAAGATGGAACATCTCAGCAAACTTATCTGGAAATTATCAACATTGCTTACTTACTTGCTATGCATTTGTTCAGTACATGTCACCACAGATCTCAGCATGGCTTTGGCCGTTAGGAGCTACTTTAGTATTAAAATTCAACGGGAGAATACAGAAGCATCTTGCTCACCATAATTAATTGCAAAAAATTGTAGTAATTTCACACTAGCCAAAGATGAGGCAGGGAGGCATATTGTGCTTCATTCCACATTGAGAGAGAATGTTTCTCTTAAAAATCTCATCTGAGACTGTGAACCATCAGTGAGTAATACAGGTATTGTCATCTAAAAAAATAGAGGTATTATATCAAGCAATGAACACCTGTGACTTATTTTCACAGTCTGTTGCAGTCTGAAAATAAGGCTCAGAATTAGTGTTTCAGTAACATTAGCCAAATTTACATTTTCCTCAGAAAGGGAGGTGATACTAGGTAATGTTTTCCTTAATTTCTCTTGTTGAGTAGAATACATATAATTTAGATCTAAACATAAAATCAAAATTTCAAAAGATGAGTGAAATTGAAGTTGTTAGCAGTGTAAAACAATAAAACTGAAGTACTAAGAGATGGCAAAGACTTTATGCACTGGCACTCTCAAAAGAGCATGAAGGTTAACATGAAGATTTCTTCATTATACTATTGGGTCTGGACAACACCCAATATTCACGAGAGCAAATTGAAATATTGGCAGGGAGATTACTGGTGGGTGATCCACTAGCTAGTTTTGCATCTACCTGCTGTAATTATTTTGATATAGAATTAAGGAAAGCAATTCTGGTGATTTAAAAAATACGGAGTATAAAAGACGTAATATGATATTAATATATGAAGGAATGTCTCTGACAGAGTGGCTGTTTGGAAGTGTTTCAGCAGTAGGTGTCATTCTCAGGATATTTTCTAAATTTGAGATAGTTTCTTCTTTTTTTTGTTAAGAAGGAGAAGGGGAAGAGGTTTCTAAGGGAGGGTTTGATAGTTTATCTTGGGCTAAATGATATGACCAGAAAAAGATCAGACAGTGCTTCAGAAGGCTGCTCTTCTTTAAAAATAGATATAAACAGACTGCAGAGAGCATCCCAGTATCATGATGTAAATGGCTTAAACATGTATGAGGACAAGATCAAGACAGAGACTTTATTCAAACATGTAGCTATACTTACTTGATCTTCATCCACAGGGATACTGTGACAAACTACATGAATTTTCACTGATTTTTTTGTTGGTCATCAAAAAGCATCTTCTGCAGTGTTACCGCAAGGTTAATTTATTTTTAGATGATTGTGTAATGAAATACCACTTTTTTAATGGAGATATATTAATGATATTTTAATTACGTATGTTAACTCCCATCGTTGTCTCACCATCAAATTGTCTCCAAAATATAGTCCAAAACACAGAGTGTACTTGGCATTGTTTATATCCTAGAGATACTTTTTCCAAGGAGAATAGTGTCTGTTGGAGGAAGCTTCCTATGGAAGTTGACTAAAAAGCATATAGTCAATTTTGTAATATATTTTCAAGAGGAAATAAAAATGTATGGGTTGTGAAATGATTGACACATTGTTTTTCCATTTTTTCCCCCTGGCAATTAATAATGCTTTTGGCAGGCTTTGAGGGAGAGCAGAATCTACTGGAATAAACGGGAAAACTTAGTATTTATAACTAGATCTTCCCAAGTGCAACAAGTACTAGGTAAAATTTATATTTTAAGGGGTGTTATTTCCTCATTAGATCTCTCTGAAGAGATTTCCTTGCTCTGTCATGCATTGTTCTAGACAGTCACCTAAAGTATCTGTAGTGGATTTGGTTACAGTTTCTGTAGCCAACATTTGTGTTCGGTATAATTAGCTGTCCGCTCAATACCAGTAGCCTTTGCCTTGAAAAGAACTCGTAGTAGATTAAAACAAAGATGGATATGATTGCTTGGCAGGCAATTATTGGTTGTATCGTACAGCCAAAGGTTTGTATCACAGAGCCAAAGAATCATCGTTAAGGTTGGAAAAGACATTCCAAGACCATCAATTCCAGCCTTTGACTGAACACCACCATATCATCTAAACCATAGCACCAAGTGCCATATGGGGACTCCACCACTTCCCTGGGCAGCCTGTTTCTATGCTTGACATGCCTTTCAGTGAAGAAATTATTCCTGAAAGGAAGATGTTGACTTTTAATTCAATTTTACAAATTTATTTATTGGCCATGAGCACACTCTTAGTAGGACTATCATGTGGTACTTATAAGTTTGCAAGATACAATAACTGTGTAGTTTTTAAAAGCTCCAAGGGAGCAATGTTTAAGAAAGTAAGGTCCAATAATGAGAAACAATGAAAGAAATAATGAATGTATGACTATATGCTTAACAAATATTAGGAAATATAAACATCAGTTAAACAAAAATCTTACATTTCAATGAAAGGTTGTGATAAGGGTTGGCACTCCTTTTCACAACAGGTTCAAAAAGCCACTTCTCCCCTCTCGTAGATCAGGAAACATCTTTCAGGAAAGTATTTATATTTCCAAGTCATATTGGTGTTCTTTCTACAGGCTGTTAAAAGTTATGACCTGCTCTAAACTACGGAGGCCTGAGAATCAAGAGCTGTCCACTCAAAGAAGCATTGAGATAAGAAATGGCATTTACAAGAGTAAATTCATCTTCTGCTGAGCTGTGTGACTATGGCTAGACTGTCAAAGGTTCCTTCCTAGTTTCCGTAACGTTATCATGATGATTGCTAGTGCTGATGTTGAATGGTCATGAGTATGCACAGACTTGAGGTCTTCCCTCAAGCACTACTGCAGTAAGATTTTACTTTGATTTTCTAATATTTTAATTAGTCTAAAAGTTACTATTATTTATTAAGTGCATTGGTAGGAAATAGTGCATTTAGTGCATATAGAGCATTTTGGTGAGGCCTGGTGTTTCTGATTAATTTTTGTCAGAGTTTGCCCTGTGGCATGGTAAGTGCTTTCAGATGTTAGACATCAAAAATACAAAAAACTTCCCTTCTTCTGACATCTCTTAGTATCTAATGTGTCTCTTTAAGTACAAGCTGTAATGTGTCTTGGTACTGGTAGCTCCAAGTGGGTATTCACTAAGTTTTACTGGCTCTGACTGGTTTCCTGGTTAAAGTGTATGTGGATTTGAACAAACTGTGATTGCCCTCACCAGCACATCTGCCAAAACTTTAGAATTTATATCACACTAAACAAACAGAAAAGCACTCAACTCTTTGATTATTAGCTGTCCTATAATGTCTAGAAGTTACACTTTTTTCTGTGAATTGAAAAAACCATGATGAGCACAGCATGCAATGAAACCCTTTTGTTTCACACTATTGCGGAGGGAAAAAACCCAAAACACACCCTTGAAAAGGTGTATTCCCTTTTTCCTCAACAAAATTAAACAAAGTGACTACCAGGAAAGGTGATGGTTTTATGGGTCAGCTTAGAGCACGTCATAGCAAAACACAGGTAGTACCATAGTTGTTTTTTAAGGGCTAGATACTGGCCATCCTTTTCCTCATTTTGAAGGCATGCAGGAGAACACTGAGCTGTTAAATAAAGCTGCTTCTCAAACTTCTAGAATTGATATGGAAATCACAGACCTCTTCTGGGCTGCTTTTATTGCAAAAATACTTCTGACTTCAGTGAGATATTCCAATTCTCATTCTGAAACCTAGTGAGAGGCTCTTACTTCTTCATGGATTAAAAGGTATATTTGACTTAATCTTTGGCTGAATATGTTTGCCTTTTGGCTGTTCCTCCCCCATCTGTAGGAGTCAACTACCTGAAATGAAGAACAACGCAGACAAGAAGGAGATGAGGGGATGGAGAAAGAATAGAAATAATAATACTGCAGCTTGAAATGAAGAGGCACAGAGGAGACACCTGTCTTAGAGTGCACATGAAGGCTTCTTGAAGCTGCCAGCTGTCTTATGGATTTGAGTGTCTAGCTAAATGCTGATATTAATGCTAATTAATGCTAATTTAACAGGAATATTATTAAAAGTTTATGGTGGCCTTCACCTGCTTCTTTGGAGAATACAAATCCCAGGGCACAGCATATGAAAGACTAGAAAACTAAAACAGTTTGATAACTTCTTTCATATAATTTAAACTTTTGATCTGGTACTATCTTCATGTTAGGGATGAGTGTACTGCCTATTGCTCATTTGGAACCTGGCTTGGGTTCATCACACTGAGCCCTAACCCTTCTTGCATTCAAATAGAGTAGTATCAGTAGTCAAAACAGAAGTATGGTAAAAGAGAAGAAGCACATATGGTAATGAATCCCCTGAAAAGAACACAGACTATAGCATAAATCTACCATCTGTTCTAGGATTTACAGTCTTCCTTTTTGCTTACTAGATGGCAAACAGATTACCCACCCTATTAGTATATACTGAAAGGAATTTTTCTGCTGTCTTGTAATCAAGTTAGCTGGGCTGAAGTTTGCCTCATATCTGGGTCTGCTCAATAGAACCTCCTCAGTGGATGGGAGAAGTTTAACGTGTTAATTCTAGACAACAGTCTCCCTTCCCACAATGAGAGGTGACTTAAAAGTCATCGTAACAGCTAGTGGTTTCTCAAAGCATGGTGAAGGAGAGGGACAAAAGTTTCTACTAATAAGGTAAATCATCTGTAAAACCACATTTACAATTTGGAAATGCAACAGAATAAGAGCACAGTTGTCTGTGTCACAGTCTTCTTTAGATAATACTTTACCTTGCCATAGCTGTTTTTAGCAACTGGGATGGCTACACAGTAGTAGAGCCCTTTTGTTCCAGGTGTTGCCCAGTGACGTAAAGTGGTTGTTTTCACATACAGGTAAGATTTATCTCTGCGTAAAAAGAGAATAATTCAGTACTTTGTACTGTCCAAAACTTCAATTAAAAGACATTATTTTTGAGGTAGGCTTTTGTGCATTAGAGCAAGACTGGAGGAAGCTATTTTCTACCTCTTCAGAATTGGCTGAGACTTGTTTGCCTTTCACAGAATCCTGCTCCATGCGCAGGAATTTGCTGCCAGAACTATTGAAAACTTGTGGAATAATCTCAGTTTCTGTAGAAGAAATTTGAATCAGTATCTCCAAAGCTTAACTCTTCTGTTTCTACTCTCCGTTAACTGTTACCAGTTAACCAGAGGACAGAAGTCCACAGCTGTGAACAAATACACCAGTGTAACATCTACATTGCCTCAAGTTCTGGACCTGAAAACTGTGCTCTTAGTGATGCATAATACCCTCAAGGCCTAATACTTTGCCATCCCCCTGGAATGTCCTTTCAGATTAATTTTTCTCACCTGAATATAATATAATTAACAGTATCGGTATTTCAAATGACTCCAGATTTAAGACCTCAGACATAAATGTGGTGCTCTTAGTCTTTTGTCTGATCTCTTGTTCCTCATCACTAATCTGCATTCTCATTTGTATCACACAGAGGTTTCAAGCCTAGAGCCAGAGCTGCATATAGAGGAAATGGAATCTGAAAGGCCTGATCTGCAAGACTGCTAAGTACACAAAATTTAAGGAAGTCCTGATAGAAATCTTTGAAATTCAGTAAACATAGGGTAATTTTTCATTTTTAGTAAGAAAACAAATCAAAACAAAAAGAAAAAAAGAACAGGAAAGAGGAAGAGAGAAAATTTAGGTACTATGTAGAATTTTAAGCAATACTAAAAATGCACAGATAGACCATTGATCTGTTTGGTTGAACTGGATTTTCATAACATTTGACACTTATCTCACTTACAGTATTTTCTCAGTGAAATCATCATCAGTAAGATTATTTTATTTCTTCTTCTGTCTCCTTGAAGGTTTCTGCTGTAAAGCTCATTAGTTCTGCTTTTTCCTGGTTTGAGAATTCTTAGGCTCATATGAAAATAGGAGATGGTCTATAAGGTGGATGGAAATAAAAAAAATTCATTTTGAGTATATCCTTTTCATCTTTAAGATATTCTTGCCTTCTAAATGCAGCTTTAGCAGTAATACTCCAAATGCTTTTAACTTTTACATAAGAAGTAAGGGCATGGATCATAAAGACATACTTAAGTCAGTTAAAAGTTAAACTTCTCTAATATCAATCATTTTCTTTTGCTCAGAATACCTTTGACAATTCAGGGTGTTTCAGACTAGGCTTTTTTCCCTTCTTCCTTCTGCAAATTTTGAGGAGACTCTGGAGAACTCTTGCTGCATCAGGGACTGTCTGGCTCTCTGGAAGGCTGAACAAGTGTGAACAGGAATGTTGGAAAAAACCTCTTGCTACTGTTTACTATGTAGCTACTAGTATTCTTGCACAGAAATTGTGTGGAATTGCTTATGCAAGTGTGCAATTATATATATAACTTTCTTGCAGAGAAAAACAAAAAGCAATTTCTTTCAGTCTGATAACTACCTAACACACCCCTTGTCTGAATGACTGTTTTTACAGAAAGTAGGTGTAGGCATTACTCTTCATATACAGAGACTTTTGCATCACTGTCTAAATTATGTTAATAATTGTATTAACTGAATAAACTGCCTCAAACTTCTAAGGGAGAAATGAACCTCACTGTTATTATGAATTGTCTTTTTGAAACCTACTAGTAAATTGAACTGTGCCAGGGAGTACTCCTGAGAGCTGAAATTCAATTGTACATGCTGTGAAATTTTTACTGTGGTTCTGCTGGGGTTTAACAACAGTCAGCAATCACACCCCACACAGCCGCCCGCTCGCTCTCCCACCAGCAGGGTCTGGGAGAGAATCGGAAGGGTAAAAGCTGGAAAATTTGTGGGTTGAGATAAAGACAGCTTAATAGGGAAAGAAAAAGTCATGCACAAAAGCAATGCAAAACAAGGAATTAATTCACTGCTTCCCACAGGCAGGCGGGTGTACAGCCATCTCCAGGAGAGCAGGGCCCTATCACACGTAATGGTGACTTGGGAAGAAAAATGCCATCACTCCAAGCGCCTCCACCTCCTCCTTCTTGCCCTAGTTTTATATATACTGAGCATGATGTCTGGAATATCTCTATGGTCTGGAATATCTCTATGGTCAGTTTGAGTCACCTGTGCCAGCCGTGTCTTCTCCCAACCTCGCAAGAACCCTCAACTTCCTCCCCAGCATGGCAGTACAAAAAGCAAAAAAGGCCTTGGATCTGTGTAAGAACTGCTCTGCAATAACAAAGCCATCTCTGTATGATCAACTCTGTGTTCAGCAGAAATCCAAAACACAGCCCCGTGTGAGGCACTGTGAAGAACGCTGACTCTATCCCAGCCAAAACCAGCACAAGTCCCTAGTATATTTTTGTCCCACATGATATTGCACTGTTCCAAATAATTTCCAAGCTCAGTTTGTGACATATTATGGATCAGTTCCACTAGTCAGTTTGTATGTGCCCAAGCTGCTTTATAGGCTAAGATAATTTAGGAGTGTGGAAATGAGCTGTTCTCTCCTGGTTTGTGTCAGCAACTGTAATGCAGGCATATTTAACTAAACTTACAGTATATCAAGTGGCTCAAGAGAGACTACATAATTTTTTTCATTGGCATAAAGAAGGGCTAGTAACAATCTCATTTTGTAAGGCTCATTTATTGCTCCTTTCAGATTAGCCATTCCGAATGACCTTGTCTCCTTGACATCTGGCTGAACACCTTAAGACCAGCTGATACACAAATCTTATCTCCTTCCCTCAAAACTCAACCAGAAGTGATGATGCTCATTTTAAAAAGCCTTTGCTTACTAAGGCACAAGAAACCTGTTGCCAGCTCTCAGTCACAGGATTTACTAGTGTGAAAATAGAGATTCTGCTTCTTAAATGGCATCTGTGAGTGCATTTTCTCACTCAAACTAGGCAATAAAAAACAAACTAAAGTGCAAATGTATACTAAAAATCACAGACGATATATGTTATTGCAGGAAACTTTGTGAGGTGTTATAAGAGAGAAATCCCAAAGACATAAACCAGGCAGTGTACAAACTATGTTTCTGAATATCACTTTAAAATAGGTTCCTGCCTGTTTTGTGTGACCCATCCAATTTAGGCCAACTGGTACAGATGCTCAAAGTGCAAACTACTCGGATGTAAGGTACTCTGGGGAGATACATTTTCTTTACTTTAAAACAAATTGCTCATACAGTGATGTAGCTGAATGAAAATATCTCCTATTCTCAAGAGCAATTTCCTACTTGCTTAAATATAAAGATATCAAAGAAACTCTTAAACACATAGAAGGCAAGAGATTTAAATGTTAATCGTGCCTGTCAAAGTTAAATAGATTCTGCACAAGTCTGAGAAAAGCAGCTAAACATTTAATGTCTTCATTAGTGATGGTAATGGAATTTGTTTTCTAAGACATCAGTTTCATATTGTAATTTCTAATTCTTACGGCATTCTTTATCCTATTTCCTGATACCTTCTTACATTCTGCAGCAGTCTCATTCTGAGCACAGTATTCTGCTTGTCACCTACATCATCTGTGGTGCTGCAGTTTCTAGCTAAAAAAATCAAAGAACCAAATAATGAAGGTACAGAATCAAGAATGGCTGGAATTTTATTGCCATAAATGTGGCAAGATCTGGAAGTATTTCTTAACGGTACTTCTTACTCTTGGCTAGAAAACAGTTTTGAAGACTTCAGTAATTTCAAGGATTACCTGTTTGAAGATACCAGTTTCAAGGTTTTCTTTCCTTCCCTCTAAAGGCAATTAATATAAGATGTAGATAAAACTTGAATGGGGATTGCATATTAGTGTGAAGTTTGTTCATTGACAGGGTCTTTATTGGTCTTTAAAAAGTTGGGTGTATTTCCTTCATGCATTTTTAACTAGAGTAGTGTTAAATTGCATAGGGATGGTGTACTAAGAAGACCTGTGAAATATAATTAATTATTTCTGGATTTGACAGAGGGGGAGGCAAAAATGCTGCAATTCTTCTGACTGCAAATCATATATTCCCCAAATAATAACAAACCCCAGAAAAAGTGCACAGTGACTTCTGTTATGCAGCTGCTCTTGCAATTTCTCCTCACTTACACCTTTTCATCATTCCCCTGCTAGTGTACCCTGAATAGAAGCTAAAAGCAAAAGCAGTTGGAAACACAGATAAAAAAAGATTTGGAGGATTAGGAGAGGTTTGTTGATCTTTCTCCTCATGTAAAGCATGCTGTATAGCTCTGGAGAGATGAGCAGGAAACTGACAGATCACCAGTGGTTCAAAGCATTAGCAAGAAATGTGAGTCCCCAGATGAGGAACTTTCAGTCTGAATATAAAAGAAAGACAATGGATGAGGAAAGGAAATGCAGTATGTAGCCAGTATGTAGTCACAAATGCTAATTTCTTTATATGGCTACATGGATTATGAATTATAATAAGGCGGCTAGCAAGTTCGTCTCACTGCTGATTTTCACTGAACTCTTGACAGATGATTTTGGTCATTATGGCTTTTTTATTACTGACATCCATGGGAGTCAGACTTTATATATGGTCTATGAAGTCTAATGAACACAAAAGCAAACATCCTTGCTTGCTTTTTAAATAGGAAAGCACTACCTTTGTAGAATCCTAATAATTGTTGCTTTCACAACTGTAGTGTTTTAATGACTCTCTTGGATTTGAGCTGTGGCTTTGTATATGAACTTTGATATTTTTGATTTTTTTTTATTCCTGATTTTCAAAGTGGACCTTTCAAGCAGTTAAATCAAGGCACTACATTATGGCTACAAAACAAGCTGAGCATAAGGGTTAGACCCAAGTAAAACCTTCTTACGAGGGCAC
Source organism: Atrichornis clamosus (assembly GCA_013400975.1). Taxonomy (NCBI): domain Eukaryota; kingdom Metazoa; phylum Chordata; class Aves; order Passeriformes; family Menuridae; genus Atrichornis; species Atrichornis clamosus. Next base: position 25,891 of record WBMZ01004902.1, read on the forward strand.
TCTTTCAAATAACAATATACCAGATTTTATATTACAAAATCTTGGAACTTTGCTTGGAAGTATCTGTGTTATCTAAGAACTCCCTTGAAGGTGAAATTTACTAATAAAGTCACAGGTAAAAAAGAAATGCCTTCCCACCATTTTGCTTACAGTCCCAGTGCCACTGAAGTGGTTTTTTTGTTATTCCACTTAAGAGATTATCTGTGAAGACCAGAGTTCATACTTCTCAAATGTTTCATAAATGTTGCTAGTTTCTGACAAAGTAACTGTGAAGGACATAGAAAAGCACTGCAGAATGAAACAAATAATTTGAGAATAATCTCTAGGTAATGTAAATGGCTAAAACTGACAATCATCCAAAGTGAAAAATGGCCTGAGAAAGAGAAATTACTGATAGTCTTCCAATTTAGAGGAGTTAATTATAAATGCTTCTCTGTATCTATTATTTTTAACAGGAAAATGAAGAGGTAGTTACTACATTGTTGAAGATGTTCTGATGTCTTCAACTCCATGTGTTGTAGTTTTGCTCCTTTTCCTGCTTCTCCAGTTTTCAACTGGTCTCTGGGTGAGCTGTAGAGAGTAAAGTGGACAGCCCTTTTGGACTCTGAACATTATTCATTTCTTCCAGTTGAGTTTAAGAATTTGATTCCACATTTTCTTCATACTATTTTAATATCAAGAGCCTGTAAGTATAATAAACATAATTATAAAATTAATATTTATGATGTATGATTATGAAATTATATTAGAGGATTATAATGTCAGAAAGTCATAGAATCATAGAATATTAGAATATTTGAAGTTGGAAAGGACGTACAATGATCATTGAGTCCAACTCCTGGCCCTGCACAGTGTACCCCAAGAATCAAAGAATCACAACATGTGCCTAAGAAGATTTTCCAAATACTCCTTGAACTCTGGCAGACTTGGTGACATGACCACTTCCCTGGGAAGCCTGGTCCAGTGCCTGACCACCCTCCAGGTGAAGAACCTTTTCCTAACATCCAACCTACCCCCTGCCAACACTGCCTTGTGCAGTTCTCTTTGGTCATGTCACTGCTCACCAGGGAGAAACCAGCGCCTGCCACTCCTCTTTCCCTTGTGAGGAAGCTCTCGACTGTGACGAGGAGCTCCTTCAGTCTCCTCTTCCCCAGGCTGAACAGACCAAGTGACCTCAGCCGCTCCTCTGATGGCTTCCCCTTGAGGCCCTTCGCCATCTTTGTGGCCCTCCTTTGGACATTCTCTAATAGCTTAATGTCCTCCTTACAGAGAGGTGCCCAAAACTAGAGACAGGCCCAGAGGTGAGTCCAGTCTCCACTACCACTGCAAAGTAGAGTGGGAAAATCACCTCCCTTGAGTGTCCAGCAATGCTGTGCTTGATGCACCCCAGGGATTTTCCACATATGGGAGAGCATGCAGCAGTAGAGTTGCGTAGCTGGCTTGTCCATATGCTTGCATGAATGTTTTAATTTCCTATTTGTGCCTATCCCTTCAAACCTTTGCAGTCTGAGCCAATCCTTAGCTCATACTGCAGCAACCTTGGTTCTTCCACTTACAGAAGCACCTCATTTTGTACTTGGGTGTTGAACAGCAGGCAGCCTTTACAAACTGTGATCCTTTTGGGTTTCCCACATGTGAAATGTTGCAGTAGGGCAAACTGAAGCAGCTGACATTGATCAGTTCAAAGGCCTAAAACAAATTTTGGTCTATTTAAATTATCATTTTACTAAATTAACTTGATTAAATAAGTTACCTGTGCAAAACAGACATAAGCAACTATTCAACCAATTTAACTGTCTCTACATTAAGGACCTTTTTATAGGTTGGTGACCAGCATGGGAAAATGTGAAAATGCTCATCTTCAGAGGCTCAGAAAATGCGTTCAAGAAGCATGTTTTGGCATTAGGAATGTGATCTTATTTGGGCTAATTAGCAGAAATACACAGGAGCAAAATATTTTCCAATGAAAAATGTTGTCCTTCTTATTCTGCAGTTTGCTACCTAAAGACTACATGGTTATGTTTAAAAATCATACTTGGAATTCAGATTTCCCAGTGCTGATATAATCAGCTGCACTCTGATAAACCCTATAAATCACAGCTTGTCTTGACACTTACAGACTACCAATTAAATTCTGTGCAATTCAAGTAAAATGCCTATTGCAAACTATTTTATTTTTGTAATGGTCTTTGATAAAATAGGATCACAGAGATTTTTATATTGGTTGTCTATATTGGTTTTATATTGGTTTTCTTCTCTATCTCCAAGTAAAACTGGGATTGTTTTGTTTTGTTTTTTAATACACTTTTATTAATATACTTTAAATAGCATTTAAAAAATATAGCACAGATATATTGCATTTTGAATGTGATATGTAGTCAAGTTAAAGTAGTATCTCAAGAATTTGATTTGTCAGACTTCCTTTTGACAAAATGTTAGATTGTAATTTGCCTTGAAAAAGTGACAGATTTAAAAAGTCTTAGCGAGAACTCTAATAAAGAAGCACAACCATGACTATTGTGCTCTGAGGTGGTTGTTTCATGGTTGCTTGCATTGCTTGCAGCCACGTGTTCCTTGTACCTTTCTTCCACAGATCCTAGTGTTGAGGTGAGTGAGCTGGGCCTGGGAAGTCATGCAGCTGGGAAGAGTAAAATAAACAAATACCTTAGAGATTAATTTTCAGCTGGATCAGTTTCCTCTTTGGATCCATCAAGTGATCAAGCAAATATTCATGTCTGTCTTAAGCAAACCCATCTGCATTGTACTCAGTCATAGCAAAGTTTTCACAGAATGATAACAACTGCATTGCAGTTGCTGAACTCAAAAGACAATCAGGAAACAAAACCAGGTTCTAAGGATAAGCATTAGGAAATACTGCACATGCTGTCCATGGCTACACATAATTTTTAAAGATTTAATTAGTTATAGACAGGGAAAAATTTAAAGTGTAATAGTACTATACAAAATTTATTCTTCTGGATTTTATATTTCCTTGTGGAAAAAAAATTGCTTACAGTTGTTTGAAGCGTGCCTTCCACCTAGCTTCAGAAAAAATCCATTTGGAACTTCTACATCATGGTATCTGAAGGATTGTTCAGTTCTGCTTAACCGCTAGCACAACAGGCAAAAGAAGGAATTAGTTTCATTTTGTGATGAATTTGAGATTAGATTTTGATAATGATGAATGATTTTTTCAAAGAAACTTTTATTTATTTCACTCAGGAAAAAAGGTATCAAAATCTATCAGTGTTGGGAAGGTAATCATTCCCTTTTTCCATAGGCAGGAAAATCTAAAATACAGAAAATGAAGTTATTCAAACGTACACATTCTTGCAAAAGTCGCTGGTAGAATTTGTATTGTACTGAATATCAGTGACTGCATAATCCTCAAGATCCTATTTGACTGTATTGGGCAAGTTTGTGTGGATACAGAAAAGAGAATTTACGCCTTTCTTGTCTTCCTGGTCAATCTGTGCTTTAATAAGTCACAGTCTAATTCAAATGTATTTCACAGTAGTAATTTGAAGCTGCTGCCCACCACACAATTCTAAATCTGGTTTTAGAGAGGTGTAACTAGAGAAATTGTATCACATGCAGTCTGCTTGTATCAGAGGTAAATAATCAGAATTGTATTAGAGTCAATCCTTGCCCATTCACTACACTAACAAGATCTGAGTGAAGGTAGGTTGTTCTTTATAAGCTTGTATGAGAAACTTTTCCAGACTGCACATCTCTTCAGAAAAAAAAATTAAAATGTTGCATGCTAAAGCTGGTAAAATCACCAAATGCTGTTAGTGCTTCAAGATTATTACATTGGATTTGCTGTTTCACTAATGTTTCAATCTTTCTTGGCATTTCTGGACCTGCTTAGCAAGAAGCAGGCGCAGCCCAAAGCTTAGTGTGTGGTACATACAAGATGAGACATGCCATCAGAGTCTGCAAATCTCATGAGCATTATATAAGGTGAAAAAAGTGGATTTTTCCATAAGAGGAAGAGATTTTCTCTTTGGACATTCCCTCTTCAGCTTCCCTTCTCTGTTCTCTGCTTTTTACAGCCCTTGGTTGTTTCTATTACTTTTTAACAAAATTATAGAATAGGACACAGATGATTCAGTGTTTGATTTAGTTGTTCAGAAAAAACCACCATGCATTGATTCTCAAATAAATCACTGCCATAGTGAGTACAAAAGCTTCTAGAAAGAGTCTACTTTTTTCTGACTTAACTCACAGCTTCTTTTGAGGGTAAAATGATAAAAAATGGCATTGTAGTGCTGCCCTTGCATGAACCAAAGTTTTAAGCATAATTATAAGCTGTAACAACTAGGAAAATTGGTCATTTAGCAGACAGAATTTTGGTGCTGTGGGAGGTTCCCCCTGGCTGGATACCAGGTGTCAACCAAAACCTGTGTATCACTCCCCACACTGAGCTGGACAGGGGATGGAACAACAGGCTTGTGGATTGAGATAAGGACAAGGAGAGATCACTCACAGATTACACTCGTGTAATATACTTGACATGAGGAAATTAATTTATTACAAATCAAATCAGAGTAGGGTAATGAGAATTAAGCCCAAATCTAAAATACCTTCCCCTACCCATCCCTTCTTCCTGGGCTAAACTTTACTGCTGATTTCTCTACCTCCTCTGGAGCAGCACGGGGGTACAGGGAGTGGGGACAGTGGTCAGTTCATCACATATTGTCACTGTTACTCCTTCCTTCTCACACTCTTCTTCTGCTCCATCATGGGGTCCCATCCACGGAAAACTGTCCTCCATGAACTTGTCCAGCATGAGTCCTTTCCATGGGGCTGCAGTTCTTCATGAGCTGATCCAGTGTGGGTCCCTCAGGCACAGCCTGCTCACGTGGGTCCCTCCCAGGGTCACAAGTCCTGACAGCAAACCTGCTCCAGTGTGGGTTCCTCTCTCCACAGGACCACAGGTCCTGCCAGGAGCCTGCTCTAGCATGGGCTTCCCATGGGGTCACAGTCTCCTTTGGACATCCACCTGCTCTGATGTGGGGTCCTCCAGATGCGCCAAGTGGATTAACCTGCTTACCTGCTGCCCTGGTTTTTGGCCAGGACAGAGTTAATTTTTTTGCAGTAGCCATGAGGGGGCGGAGCCTGGAGCCCTGTGGACATGTCTAGGTTGTTATTCTATACCACCTCATGCCACCCCTGGGGTCAGAAGCAAGGGATTTCTCACCTAGGCATGGCTTGCAGTTGAGGGAAAAGTTTGGCGTGGAGGTCATTGTCTAGGGGCAGCGCCGTGTCGGCTTGGTTGGTGAGCATGTTTTTCATGTAAATCTCTTTTTGTATACTTTCATTATTAGTATTGTTTTTGTTACTATTTGTTTTCTTGTCCTATTGCTGTTTCCAGTAAATTGTCCTTATGTCAACCCATAGTTTTTGCCTTTTGTCTCTCTCACCAGAGGAGTGGGGGCAGCGAGTAAGGGGGTTTGGTTTGGGAGAGTCTCATTTGTGGGGGGTGCTAAACTAGGGAGTGCCGTTCCTAAACCATGACACCTGTGTACTTCCATGGACTGCAGAGGCACACCTGCCTCACCCTAGTCTTCATCATGTGCTGCAGGAGGAAACCTCACCTCCAGCGCCTGGAGCACCTTCTACCTCTCCTTCTGCACTGTTGTTGGTGTCTGCAAGACTATTCCTGTCACGTATTCTGATTCCTCTCTTCTGTCTGCAATTGCACCGTTTTTCTTCCCCCTTTCTTAAATACCATATCCCAGAGGCACTACCACGGGCACTGATGGGCCAAGCCTTGGCCAGCAGTGGGTCGACCTTGGGCCCAGCTGGCAGTGGTGCTGTCAGACCCTTGCAGCTTCTCACAGAAGTCACTGCTGTAGCCCCCTGCTAGCAGAACCTGGCCATGCAAACCCAATACACATGCTTCCAATAAAAGTTAGCTTTCTGTAAAGCAGTTTTTCCATATTAATTTTTTGTAAGGTAGATTTACCTTTGCTAGACACCACTTTTGGTATCTTTTTTTTTAACAGTTAAGTATCTTAAGCAATAGATTGTTAGTGGAACTTTTCAGGATAAAAAAGTGAAAATGAAATATTAAAGTAGAATAGAATAGAGATATAAAATCTCTAAAAATCTGGCCAAGGAAGGTGTGTTAGTGCTGCTGTCATCACACTATTGTTTGCTTTGTTTTCAAGTGTTCTTGGGCCCTGAGTTTCATCATTTTCACCTAGATATTAAGACAAAGATGTTCTTAATACCCCATTATATGTTCACAAATCTAAAACTGAGAACTTGTTTTCTACTGTATGAGAAACCTGAGGTATAAGGAAATAACAAAATATTGCAATAATAGAGGTTTTTTATTTTCCAGTGTTCTGGAAGACAGTGACCTTTCTGCTAGCATTTGTTAGTATTCAACTGCCAAGGTGCATTTAAAATCTTATTTCTGTTTTTAAGAATTTTATATTGAGTTAACTTATCGTAATGTCAGATTCTGTTCACTTTTTCATAAGTAACATTTATAAGGGGAAATACCAACAGAACTTGATAGAAAAAAGATTGAGTTTTTAATAAACGTCCAAGAAAGTACAATTATTTGAATAAAATCATTTTGAAGATATGTCTTTCTAGAGTATAAATTATGGCTTGTTTAAGCAATTTCTGCAATCTGATTTTCTAATTTCTTCCTTGTTTTCTTCACTATTGCGTTCCATGGGACTTTCCCAGGGAGTTGCTATTACTCTAAGGAATTCCTGGCGTCCTGAACCATAGCAGCTCTCTGAATATTGAAAAACTGTTTTTTATTATGAGATAAGAATCTGCTGGGTCTAGAAGACTGTGCAACTTTACCCAGGCTTCATGCCAAGGTCAGACTTTTGTTTCTTTTTCCCTAAGCCAAAACAGAAAATATGTAAGATTTTTTGAGACATTATGGACTCTTCATTTTCTAACTATGTAAATAGTCAAGTTAAAGATACAAAAAAAACCCCAACCCACTACATACAGATCTGTGCTACTTTATAATTGTTAAGGGTCTTTATGAGCAAGAGAATGAACCAATACCTTTGGAAGAATAAATTGATTCAGATTTTTCCAAAGTGTGGTTGTCTAAAGGTTCCTGGACCCTGAAGGTAGAAAAACTGAGATAAAGGCTTACCACAGAATAATCAGGGAAAAGTTCCCACAGTTGGAGTAGCAAAGTAGAGGCAAATCCAAAGATCTGTTTTCAAAGGACAACCCAATCTTGCTCTCTAATTTTATGTCTATATGGCACTGAACCACAGAGGAGAAATTGCACTGGATGAAATAGAGGTGAAGAAAACATCAATGTGTATCAGCCATGAATTTCAATAAAATAAAGGAAAAATGAGCAGAATTACATTTCTGTTAATGCATATGAGAATTCTGTAATGATGTGAAAGTTTACTCAGGTGTGATCTAAAGAGAAAAAAATTTTATACTGTGATATAGATAAAAGTGTAAAAATATACAGTATGCTCATTGCTAGGACTATAACTAAGTCCTAACTTGTGCAGAAAGCAATTATGTGCACTGCTGTGAGCTGTGTACAAAAAAATGCCACTGTTCATGTTAATAATGTAATTTTAATATTCTGTTTTCTGTTTTTATCTATATTTAACTGCCCGAGTTTCAGTGCCATTTGCTGTGTTTTCTGTCTTCTGTTTCAGGCTTTCAGAAAATATTTCCTGCATATATTTCACTGTGATCTCTGTCCATCTTCATACCAAGCCCTTGCAATATTATGTACTGGTGGCATAAAAATATACTTGTTAGCATTTGCTGATGGTACATTCACCTCAGTCAGTGGCACACACTGAGAAGGGTAAACAGACGCTGAAGTTCTCATGGGAAGAGCAGATGAAACACATTAGCATGCAGACATTTACTTCCTCTCACAGATAATACTGAAAGTTTTATTCCTAGAAGATTATGCCACAAATACACTTATGTAGGTCGTTGTGAACGAGATAACTGGTAAGTATGTTTGGGATTTCAAAGTTAGCTACTTTTCTTGAGTTATAATTGTATAAAGTTGACCATATGATTGTGGTAAATGTCAACATCAAGAACACGGGCAAAAGAGTGAAAGAACAGAGCAGTCCAGGGGTGAAAGGGCAAGCATCTTCCCACAGATCAAAACATTTAGTTTTAACTGGTTTGATTAAACATAGGATTAGCACCTGTGATAATGGGATTTTTTTTCTTCTGAAAGGGCCAGAACAGGTGCTAAGGAAAAGACATGATGGCATCTTCAGGAGTTACTTAAGCCATGAAAAATCTCCAGACACACTCTTGGTACTGGAAGGGAAGCATAGCTGTTCAACAGGAGTGTGTATGACCTGTAAGATTCATACTTTCTCATGAAGATATTCCAGAATTAGCAAATTCCTTATGAATTTACATCTGGCAAGCATTAATAACAAGGAAAGGATTCCTCCCTGTGCTGGTTCGAAAGTAAAGTGACAAGAGACATGAACCCCACTGAAATACGTTAAGGGAGATTTCAGGTCAGAGTTACAATTTACTAGAGAGATTACAATAAATGCAATGATACAGAGGAAACTGTCTTAGACAAAGTCAGAGTACAACCTGGCACCCTTTTGGTCAGAGTGATGGTCACAGACCTATCAGGTGGTGGTTGCAGTCCTGCTGAAGTGGTGGTTGCAGTCTTGTGGAAGGCGGTGGTCCTGTGGAAGTTCTGCTCCTCCTCTGGATCCATTGAGTGGTGGTGGTGGTGGTCCCAAGTCCCCAGGCCCAAAGATGGTATATGCTTAGGTTCACGTGGGAATGCCCGGTACCTCCCACAGGTCGGGGAGTTTCACAATGGAATGATATAATACTGTGAGTCGTGGGACATTTTGGGAGTCCTTGGCGGTCAGAGTCATTGCAGTTGCCTGTTCTGCTGGTGCCATTGAGTCCATTGTGGCTCATTAGCAGAGATGACCCCTGACGATGGGTGTGACCGTGCTGGTGCTTTCCTGGAGTTATCACAGATGAGTGATTTGTGAAGAAAAAGAAACACTACCCTGTCTCACAGGGTTTGCCTCTTTTGCCTTATCTCATTTAACACGCAGCTTGTAGCCTGAGGGGTTGGGTGTGCAGCTCCTGCAAACAATCCATCATTAACTCATCAGGAATGATGCAGAGGGGAGTAGGAAACATAGTTTGGTTATACCCACATAGTGCTAAACTGGCACTCTACTCCTGTAACCGGGTGACTCCCACAGGCCATTGAACTGCCATCTGGATTATCTAGGGCACATGGGAATAGGCCTTGGAAAAATGCTAATAACACAAGCGGAGACCGGTGAGTGAATCAGTCCTGCCAGGCATTTGGGCGCAACACTATCTGAGGCAACACTCACCGCTGTGGCATCAGCATGGTCTTTTAGGATCCTGCCTACAGAAACACAATGGCTACCCTATTTTAAAGGATCTCACACTGCATATGTTATGGATCTACATGCTGAGAAGGAAAAAGGAATGGCATGAGGGTTTTCTCTCCCCTATGAATGGGATTGATTTGTAACAAGCATGAGGATCGCTAATGGAAAGAGAGTTTTATTTTTATGTTTTCTGTCTGACTCTGTGGTTACCGTGTCTCTGGCTATATAAAGTCTGTTTAGTTCTGAGAAGCTGTACCTGTCTTATTCTTTCTGGTATCCTGTTGAGTCAGAAAAATATGGAATAACAATGAGGCTAACAAAACTTTGGTGTTGTATCTAGTAGGTTTATTTGCCTTACATTTCAATCTCGTCTAATTATTTTAGTGATTTCATGCAGATACAGTAGAAACTGATTCATCACTAAACATGAGTTCCATTGCAGAGACTGTTACAATGGCTGAATAAATCTGTGTTAAAGAATAGACCCTTCCCCCCATGTGATGCATGGCATGCAGCTGCATATTAGTTTTATAATCAGTAAATGCTTTAGAGAGATTTCTAAAAGATTGCATGCCTCTGAAAGACATTGCTGACAGCTTTTAAGTGCTACATAGCAGGAGTTATGACAGCCTTTAGGCACACAGAAATTACAAACTCTGAGTGTCACTTTTCTATTCACATTTAAGAAATGGTGAAATACAAACTTCTTTATTGCTACCTTTTATATGAAGATTAGGTCCTTAAAAGAGGAAGTCTATTATCATGAGCGATATGGTATGCATCAAAGCAGAAGGAACATAAAATGCTTCATCTGATATTAGCAGCATTTTAGCATTTGCTATGTATTATTGTAAAGTGAAGAATTTTGTAGGTAATAGAGGATGAAATCATCCTCCAGAAGAGAAATAAATTCCGTGTAGTACAGACTTATGTGTATCAGTTACTTAAGATTATAGGTTTACCTTTTAAATATTTGAGCACGAGTGTGTGCATTCTGCCCTGTTACACTGGTCATGAGTGATTTACATAGCATGAAGACTAAACACTAAGGTACAAAAACTTGTGTTCATCCTTTCAGTACTAGCAGAACCCAGAAGTCCTTAGAGGCAGATAAGCAGTGCTTTAAGTTTTCATAACTGGCCTATCCTGGAGGCGAGGTAAAACTCGGGTGCTGCTGATGTTCAAACTACTCTTGCAGAAAACAAATATATATATATACATATATATATATATATGGATTTTTCAACAAATCTGCTGCTGAGCAAAGTCCTAATCTAATGTCTCCATATAGGTTAAACATGTAGTAGTCCTGAGCGACTTGAGACAGTTGAATCCCTTTAGGCATTTTGAGATGTGTGCTGTCAGAGCAAAACCAAACACCTTACTGCCCTGACCTTCCTGCCTAGCTCCTTGATGGCACTGCTGACTCTTAAGCAAACCCACCTGACCTCTCATGAACCAGCTCAGTTTTCATTTAGCCTACCAAATTAGGACTCACTTCTCACAAATACAAGCATTTGAATGTTAGAAATACTGCCCCTGTGAAACACATACCAGAGCATCTTACCTACCAATCATGTGAGTGTTCCCCCAGTTGATAGCAGAATACATAAGTAATCCCCAGACTACAGAACTGTTACCTTTTGGCTGGAATCACCTGTGACTGTTGGAGATAAGAGATAGTGTAATTTCTTCTCTTACTAAGTTTTTTTTTTCCCGAGGACATGATTCTGACTGAATCTGGTATTGTTCTGAATTTGTGTCTGGAGTCTTATCTAGGAAAAACCAAGAGACAATTAGGAAACAACTCCGTGGAGGTGTTTGTTTGTAGGAGGGGTTTGCTAATACTCTGCGAATCAGACAATCAATGGGAAAAGCAATGTTACTGAAGAAAAGGAAAATTCCTTAGGGACCAGAAATTACAAAATAGCAAGTAGAAACTGTTTAGATTCACGTATTTAGTAGTAGTAACCGTGCATACAGAAGTTAGAGTACAATTATATTGGAAATTGGGAGTACTTTGATATAAAACAGAATTCAGCTGTTCTTATGTTCCTGAAAGGACACCTGAATCAATGCAAAGAACTAGTCAGTGGGCTCTGAGCATGATCATTTCAAGGAACATGTAAGAGAAAGTAAGTAGTAAAAGAAACTTTATTGAAATCAGAATGGCACACTGACCTGCTGTGGAGAAAAAAAATGACTAACACAAAAAGGGAGAAATATGCCTGCATGTGCTGTCCTTTTATAGACAAGAAAAACGAGGTATACAAGGACAAAATGTAAAAGACAAAACTTGAAAATAAAGGAAACAAGATAACCGTTTGAGAATCAGATATCCTTTTGTAAGAGAATGAAACAGACTTACTCTGTAAAGGGGAGTGGTGGTGCATAGGTGCAGGAAAGGACTAAATGGCTGTCAAAGAGCTGTTTATCACCCATGGATTAATGAACCTTCTCTACAATGGTAGACAGGCCGCAACACAAAGGAAAGTAACATATGTGGATATGCTACATGACTACAGGCTGCAAGGCCTGGTGAAGCTCAGTTCTATCTGTTGAAAAAATCCTGAGCAGTGTTGGAACCAATTGAGATTACTGCTTCAAATGTTGAAGAGGTAAGGCAACTATGGAACATAACTTGAAAAGAAGCATGAAAGGACTTAAAGAATTTTAAGTTTTTCAGCCTAATGTTAAAATTGGTTAAAGTTCTAGAGCAATCACTTTTGTGAGCATTTGTTGGATGACTATGCCAGTGAAGTATCCAATGCAAATTCTCAAGATCAAATAACACAAGCCAATGTCATTTCCTCTTGTGCTAGAACAAGACTAGTAAATGAGGGAGAAGCAGGTTATATGAGATATTGGCTTCATTATGTCACCATTCTGCTTGACATTCTTATTTGTAAACTAAGAAAAGGTGGTCCACATGAAATGGTCATCCGGTGGCGAAACACAGTACTTTTCTCAGCTGTGTGCTCTCAGTCTGGGAAGTCATTCCCAGTACTGCACAAGCCTGTCTATAGCGTGCTTCTGTTCAAGATTTCAGTTAGTGGCCTGGATGGTAGAAAACAGAACATATTGAGAAAGTCTGCAGATATCGCTGGAATACAGAGGATTTTTAATATTTTGGAGGACAGAGAGAAGAACTGGCATTCAGTGTTCTTACTGTAATAAAGAGTTGTAACTCAAAAGAACATTCCCTTTGTGAATGCCATGCAAGACCCAAATGCAAATAATATTACCTTTATTTGTATGTATCATATTTTTAAAGGTTAGCTTTTTGCTTAAATTCATGGCATAAGTATATAGACACTAGGGAAAAATATCTTAATAAGCAGTCAGTGATCTTTATAGAATTGAGTAACTTTGGAATTCACTGCACTAAACCCCACAACGTGACAGAGGAAGTGTACATGTTTTTTGAGGAATACCTGAGTTAAGATTCGCATGGTTAATTGAGCAACTGACGTGATAAGAAGGTATTTTAACTTAACCCAGAAAACAAACCTGGCTGGATAGATGAAAAAAATGGTGGTGCACATTTAGGAACAAGAAATCAAGCATAATCACATATCATTGGATCACAGAATTATAGAATTGCAGAATATGTTGAGTTGGAAAGGCCCCATCAGGGTCATTGAGTCCAGCTCCTGGCCCTGCATATATAAGATATGTGGGGAAAAAACACGAAGTTGATTACTCTGAGGGGAGATACAAATGGAACATGATGGGAGGTGAACAGAAGGCATACAGTCTATTATTGTAGGACTACAGTGAAAAACCAAATTTAAAAGAACAGCTAATGTCATATTCTGCACAACAGGCCATAGTGTTACCACTAGGGAGAGGATATATAAACATATCATCAGGCTGTCTAAACTGGCAACACCAATTTGTACAAAAGGAGAATAATTTTATCACAGCAAAACAAGGTTTCCTGGTATCTCTTTTTCCTTTGAGGATTTTCTCTGTGGAAAAGGAGTCCTGAAATGGACTGTGAACTTTCTCCCAGCTGTGTTTGGTATTGCAATCTGCTGACTTCTTTTGTGCTCCCTCAGTGCAGCTGAATTAGTTTTTTCTTGGAAATGTATCAGTGGAGACTCAGGCATGTCTGATCACCTGCCATTCGGTGTGAAATGAAGGAGTACAGTCTGCAGTGGTGTTTCATGAGGTGTGACTCCAGAGCTTTTCATTAGAATAAACAGGGATGGGAGGCTTCCTTTAACATTTCTAGCTGTAGGTTTTTTTGGTGTTTACTTTCTGAGCTGAAGGGGCAAGATACTGGGGGGAACGTTACATACTTTCCTTATTGTAAGGCATTAGATTAGTAGAATCCTTTGTCCACTTTTCTTGTGAAGGCTGTGAAGAGAGCAATTTGAGACCAGGAAAGCTGTGTGGACAGAAACTTTCCTTCAATCATTGTGCTAGACTCATCTTTCATGAACTATATAGACAACAGCTATCAGAAAAATATTACAGAATCCTTAATTACAAGGTATGAAGAATCTGCAATTTGAATTCATGCTAAGAAAGGGTAAGAGAGTGGAACAGGGCATTGTCCTGCTTACACATTCTCCAAGAAATATTCCAGTTTATTTCACCCAATCTGTACTTGAGTAGAAAAAGGAGAGGATAATTGAAGTATATGTCTGTGTATAGAGGAGAAAAGATGATATTTGACTTGACCCTCTCCCTGCAGTCCTAAACTCTGGATAATAGAAACTTTTCCCAGCTCTTCCTGGAAATTCATATCAGATGTCAGAATTTAAAAAATTGTGACGTCAGTTGTACCACTGATGTCTCTTTAATGGCTGTTGTTTTAGAGAGTATCACTCCAGAGTGAGGCCTATTTTCATAGTCATCAATACCAAAACCACACATTATTGAAACACTTATTTATAAGAAATTGATCCAAATCAAACATGCAGTTTATGGCTGTTTTATATTGCTTTAGCTGAAGCACACTGTGAAATTCATGACAGGTTTTATGGCAAAAGCCAGATATAGAAGGTCAGATAACACTAGCCTTATGGTACAAAGTCAGCTCATTGAAAGGTGTAAAAATATCTGAAGCTGCCAGTAATTTGTGCTGGAAGAGTGCTTTTGTGTCCTGTGATAGTACTGATTTTGATCTAATACTGGGAGCACTAAAGCCAGACTCAGTGTGTTATGAAACTATGGATTTATGCCTTAGTTGCAGTTATTTTCACAAGTACATCCCAACTGATGTAAAAAACTCCTCCCTGCTTTGCTTGTGGATGTGTCATGGTTTAACTCCACACCTAAGTACCACAGCTGCTAGTTCATGCCCCTGCTGCCTGCCTTCCCTCCAGCAGGATGAAAAATCGGAAAAAAAGTAAAACTTGTGGGTTTGATAATTGAAGCAAAGAAAAATACTGTTATTATAATAATATTAATGATAATAATAACAATAATCATAGTAATGACTGTAGTGAAAAGGAAAGGAGAGAGATATATATAGAGAAGAATTAAACCCAAGAGAAAAACATGACACACAATACAAGGTCAGCTGCCGACCAAAGCCCTTCCTGTCCACCAGCAGTGATCAGCTCCTCCTGGCCAGCTCCCCACAGTTTACATCCTGGGCATGGTGTTCTACAGCATGGAACATCCCTTTGGCCTGTTTGGATCAGCTCTTCTGGCCACGCTCCCTCCCAGTGTCATGTGCACCTGCTTGTTGGCAGAGCATGGGAAGCTGAAAAGTGACTTAGGGTAAGCACAAGTTAGAAACAACTAAAACATCAGTGTGTTATCTACATTATTCTCACCCTGAATGCAGCACTGTACCACTTGGAAGAAAATTGACTCTATTCCAGCCAAAATCGGGACAGGATGCATGTTCTTACATTTACATTGCAGTTTTTCACTTTTAGCAATGCCAGAATGCATGATCTGGGCTGCACGCTGGGCGGTCGGAAGTAAGTGTCCCCAAAAACGTAATTCCTTCTTTACTCCTTTTTAGAACTGGGAAATCTCAGTGATACAGTGATTAAGTCTGCAGATTCCACTAGGCTCTGCAAAATCAACTGAGGCGTGATGCCTTGTGGCGTGAGGTAGGAATGAGCAGTCACAGATGTTCATAGCACATCATGCACAATAAAAGAAGCTCTTCTGGACAAAACAAGGTTTATTGTGGGAGAAAATGTGCAAAACTGTATATGACAGCTAAAATTACCGTGGAAAGAAAAAGGGAAAGGGCGATGTAACAAAGTGCTAGTTCTGACTGCAGCCAAACCCTTGGCTTTGCACTAAGTCTACCAGTTCCCAAATTGCCTCAAAGAGCCAGTACTCTGCAGATGACCCAAAACCCTCTGCTTTGCAGTGGAATCAGCATAAATTAATTACTGAACATTACAGATTTTTTTTTAATATCCAGAGAAGTGCTGCATATTAAATATGAATTTATCATGACCAGCTAGTGTGAATATAATTTACAAGTGACTATCGAATCACAGACTGGAAAAGGCTTTGTTAAGGTTGAAAATATACCAAGTCTAGATTTTCCTTGAAAATAAGGTGATGTTGAATGTTTTTATTTTCCAAATGAGTGAGTACTTCAACGATCGAACAATGAATTAGGGTAAGCAGCTGAATGCTTATGAACAGATGTAGGAATACCTCCAAAACTGCTGGTGAATATGACTCTTTACAGAGAAGTATAGTGAAAAAATGTACCACAAAATCTTAAAAAGCTTTTCAAAACTGGGAGAGATGATTATTCTGAAAGTTATTTTAAACCTTTAATTTTCTCTCTGTAGAATATTCTACAGCTAAACTCTCTCTTCTCTGTCTGTACAGAAGAAAAATTTTAGTAGTGTCATTTCTGTAAATTAGAACTTGAACCTGAGATGAGACATTGAAATTGGATATTAAGCATGGGCTTTAGCAACAAAAGTGTGAAATACTGGAGCAAATTATCAAAGTTTTGAGGTTTTTTTAATGATTAAATGCCTTCAAATTGAAATTGGGTAATAAATGATTTTGATAAGTATTGGGGTAATTGGTAGAAATAAAATAGCATGTGCCTTGTAAAAGACCAGACTCAATGATCAGAAATTCCTTCAGGACTTAATTTTATCAATTAGTGGAAAAAGTCTTTTCTTTTTTCACTACTGCCAAACCTGCACTTTCACCAGCCAAGGATCCTGCATAATCAGCTATTGCATATTTTTTCATTTTATGGATATTGTTAATTTCAGCAATATCCCATTGAAGCAATCCTGTGCCAAGGCTGCAGGCTAGTTTGGTGCCAATCTGAAACAAAATGAACAGAAGAAAACCTAGTGTGGAAGTGAAGTAGATTAACAAAATTTAGAGCTAGATGAAATTTGTATCTGTTTAGATAAAGGAGCAATCCTTCCTCTTCCAGAGTCTGGGTAGTTTGTCACAGAAGATTCCGGAGTGTGCACCTGTAACGGTTCAGATTTGCCTGCGGGGTGTGGGGGTGTGTGTGTGTGCACATCAGGTATCAAGTTGAAAGTTAACTATACACTTGAATTACTGCTGCTGTTTACAACTTCCCCATACTGCTAGGCGGTGGCCAAAATGTGCCCGTGCACTGGAATCTGCTTTCCCTGGGATGCCTTCAGCTCTGGCCATTTGCACTTCCACTCTGTTCCCGTGCCTCCGTGGTGTTAGTAAAAGACATATTGTAGCAACTACCACCTTCCGGGTGCCAGGAGAGTTTGTCAGCATAGCTGTGGGCCTTTTCACACATCTCATTTCAGTGTCCAAGAGCATTCCAATCTAATTGACTGGAACAGTGTCAGCTGCCTGCCTCAGTCTATGCTGACTGTGGTTACAGAATTGGGTGCTGGCAATGGCTGGTGCTTCCCAAATGGTTTACATTATTAATTGAAACTAATAACTGAAGTAATAATGAAATACATTAAAATGTCTACTTGTTCTGTTACTATTTTATTTCCATTAGGGAAACATTTTTAGTTGCACTCAGTGTTAGCCTAACTTTTTTCCCCTGGTGTCCCTGAAATTCCCAGCCCGTAAATATTCAGCATCTACAAAAATGTGTGTTTTACTTTATATCAAGTGTTACCCCGCATCTCAAAATGATGGATAGTGGATATGTATAGCTAAAAATTGATCAAACATTTTTCTGTCCAATTTCTTGTAATTTGTTAAAACCAGTTTGGCTTCCTGAGGGAAGATGATCCTGGAGAGCACAGAAACATGTAAACTTGCTGTCCCTTGGTCCTAGCACATAGCCAGACTCTACAATGTTTGACCTTGATGCCTACAGGAAGGAAAAATAATTGAGTATGAGCAGAAAAAATTTCTGGAGGAGACGTGTTTCTGTTTTTTACTCAC
The DNA here is from genome assembly GCA_013400975.1 of Atrichornis clamosus. Lineage (NCBI taxonomy): Eukaryota > Metazoa > Chordata > Aves > Passeriformes > Menuridae > Atrichornis > Atrichornis clamosus. The sequence goes on from WBMZ01004902.1 coordinate 43,629, forward strand.
AAGCTCCAATATTTGCATATATACCATATATGCAGCTATAACTGCTATAATCTACAGAGTCATTCTATAATTTCCTTTTAAAGGAAAAATTGCTTTATAAACAATGGCTTTCTTCGGTGGTGGATTACATTCATTCCAGCCAATAGCTTTTATCGTACTTCTTTCAACTCTAGCTGTGAAATGCATATAACTTAAGTGCTTGACCAGGATATTAAAAGCTGAGTTACCAATAGTTTAATGACAAAGTTCTCTGCAACTTAATTCTGTTATGCTCCACAGACTTCTTTGCGTAAGAGATTAATATCTTACTAGCTTTTATTTGTTCATTTATTTTTTCCCAGTATTTCCACTCTGTGTATATGAGGAACATTTGGCAGGCTCCCAGCTAAACAATGACTCTTAGCATCTCGAGTCAGCCAGGACACTTCTTTCATTAGAGTACTGATGAATTGTTTCTTCTACAATGTGAAAACTGTTGTTGCTCTTTCTACTGACTTTGTGCATTTGACCTCCCAAAGTCTGTGATCAATTGGTTAGGTTCCTCTTTAAATATTTACTAATATGCATTCTCCTGGTCCCATATGCTTTAATTCCAACTATATTTGTTACTTTATCAAGAGAAAAATTCCCCCCCAGTTCCAAAAAAACAAGTTGTCCGTTGTCGCAACATATTGTAGGAGAATATGATTTAAACTGAGCTGATTTGATATTTAGAGCTATTTCAATGTGTTTCACTGGTACTGCATTGCTTAGATCACTTTTTTTAAGACAGAAGCAGTTTGTGAAAGTTCCCACGTCAATTTCAACTCGTTTCAGTGTTTTCAGGTGCCCATGAGGGTATTGGCAGCCTCTCTGGCAATACTTTGTACCTCACTGCACCCTGGGCAGTAGTTGAGATCTGTTTTGGTTTTAGGATTGCTAACCTGAACTGAAATGGTGAGTAAGAGAGAGGAAACTCTATAGGAAGCTTACAAAATGCTATTTCTAATGCTCAAAATCAAGTGGTTTCATCCTGGAACTGCTGAGAATTACGTATTACATCCTCTAAGGCTTCTTGCATTTTACCTATTAACTGATTCCTAATCACAGGTGGCTGAAAGGAACAACTAGAGATACCTGTCTGGAGTATCATAACATGTTGGTTCATTCCAGCCACTGTATGCACATATATATTTAAAGGACATTCTCACCTACCTGTGTTTCAAGATGGCATGCTCCAGTAATTCCCTCTTGAGTCCCTATCACCATTTAATGTGTTGATCTGATTTAGAGATTTGACAGATTTATCTGCGTCCCTAAAGCAGAAACACCACTGAAATTAGTGAAGAGTACTGATCTGTAACATCAAGCAGTCATGCAGGTATATTATTTCATTCAGTAGCACTGAAGAATGTAAATGCCTGCCAGTTTCAACACTTTTATAAGTATTTTGCTGAATCAGGAATTATCTCTAAGCATTCAAATAGTCCAACTGTGGTCCCTGGAATCCCTATATATTAATGGATATGTTTTGTTACTGTAATTGTGGTCTTTAAACTCTTCACAGAGAAGCTTGCCAAAAGCAGACCATTTACTATTCCACATCAATCTGCACATTATACCTTTTTGAAGAGAACTGGCAGAGCTTTTGCTTCTTCTGTACTCTTTTTCATAACTATTAGTTGAATTCTAAATGAAATTCTCAAAATTTGGATTGCCTTCTTGCAGCTGAAATCTATTTAAAATTTAATTAAACTGGCAGTTTCTGATTGCCAGCTAAAATACATTTAAGCACATTTTCATTTAATTTTAAAAGATGGGGTTCTTTTCAAACAGCTTGTTACCTAATGCATTCCACCAGCCCAGTTTCTTTCCAGCAAATAAAATATATTTTAACTTTCTAAAGATATGCATTAACCTAACTTACAGTGTTCATGTTTGAAATCTTGCCTGTCTTTGACTAAGACTGAGCTACTCACAATCCGTATTTGATGCAGAATTTTAACCTAGTGGAAGTGTATGAAAACTTTGAATTTGGTACCAGGATTTTATTCACAAGTTTCACGCTCTTATCTATGAGATTATTTTCTGTCCTTTTCTGGTTTCCTTTCCTGACTTTTACAGATAGTTTATGTCATGTGTTATGTCATTATGGCATCTACAGTAGCATCTACATTTTCATATGCAATTGTGTGTTAGCAATTGTTTGACATAGGATGTCTTTGCAGAGAATAAATAGCTCCACATTGCTGTCCTGGGAAACAAGTAAGACATTTATTCTTAGCTATAGAAACCTTGATGGTAGAGCTGGCAGGCCTTGCTCCACTATTGTTGTACACTTTAAATTGCTGAATACTCCCTGACATTTAAACCATAATGCAGAAAAACATTGTCTTTGATAGTGACTTGTAAATTCCATAGGGCTACACTTTGCTTAGAAAAGGAAATAGCAATGACAATACTTTAGGATAGTAGTCTTCAAAGTGGGGTATGCACCCCAGGGAAAGCACAAGATAACCTGTAGGAGCGTTGAAAGATAGTATTCCTTGTACCGTTAATAAATAAAATAAAATAATAAACTTTTAAACTGTCTTTATTTTATTTTTATCTCCTCTTTTAATATATCTTTTATATGCATTTTATAATGTGCATAATTAATGTCTTAGTTTGAAAGGCAGATATCTGCCAAGGAATAGCAAGAACCCTCCAGGAGTAGAAGGATTCTCCCCCTCCCCTGA
>WBMZ01004903.1:0-13080 GCA_013400975.1 Atrichornis clamosus
CACCTTTGACCAGGAGCCACAGGATATGATTTTTGTGTGCACTAAGAGTCCTTGGCTTCTGCTGAAAGCCACAGATCCCAACTGTATCATCACCTTGACAGAGAAAACTCAAAAGACGTCTCGGAGCGTCTCGAGGTCTCATTGTAGCTCTCACGTCTCTCTGGTCTCTTTGGGAACAATTCCCATCGGGTGGAGAAGGTCGGTTCCATAGGCTGGGTGCAGGACTGAACCACAGTGGCAGAGATACGGATGTAAACTGTGTAGCTTCCTACTACCTAGAGAAGGACAGAGAATTCAGCTGAGAGTCCAGGTGACATCTGCTGCTGTGCCCAGCCTACTGCCTGCCCCAAAAGCTGTGGTACCTTGATGGGCAGGAGCGCATCCACTCTTCCCGATAGCAGGTTGGCACTACTAAAGCACACTTCAAATGTGTGGAAGCTGCAGTAGGGCAGGTCCTGCACCTGATCCAGGTCCACACTGAAACCTTGAACAGATGAAAATAAAGCAGCTGAGATACACAAGCAACATGAAATGTGTCACAAGCATGTCAAGGTCATAGACGTGTCCTGGCTGGTAGCTCTGGGAAAGACCCTTCTGCATCTCTGGAGAAGCTGCTGCCCTTTTTCAGTTGTTACCCACCACTCAAAGAGAAAGGGGTTTTTCACAGCCAGCATCCAAGGTCCACTTTGGATGGCAAAACAAAACAGATCAGCTGAGGAGCTCCAGCAATTCCTTCATCAGACACCTCAGGGAAGGTTGCACAGAGCTCTCCAAAGGAGAATTTCCAACTAAGATTCCCTCATGCTGTGCTGTTCCTGTGACAACAACTTAGAGGAGACACCTGAGCAATCCTTAGACACAGCCACTGTTTGATGGAAGTGCAGCCTTGCCTCAAGGCCTCTTTTGGAAGCCTGTTTTGATCCAGAGGATCTCACAGGCCATTTCCTCAATAAAGGCTGAACACAACTGCTGTGACAGTGGGAATTCTAAACAAAGCACTTCCAAATCACAACAGATCCCATTGGTTTGCAACACAAATCCACAGAGTGCCCAAAGAAACTTGATGCTGGATGCTGGATGCTCATGGGAGCCAAGGGCAGAAGATGCTGAGAGGTGACCAGGGTGATGAGCCCATCTGGTCCCTGCAATGAAGCATTAGGGCAATCACAGGCAAGCCAGGTAGGTCCCAGATCACATTGGGCCGGGAGAATTCAGGCTCCGAAGCTCTCAACAGCAGCACTGAGAGGAAAACACTCAAAACCCTGCCCCATGTTTAGTGGCTTGAGCTAATCTGTTCAAGACAGCTTCTTCAAGCCCACAGGAGGTGTCTCCAGCACTGGTTACCTGTGTCATGCAGGGCACTTCTATCGGCCTGGAAGGACACTGGGAGCAGCCCAGGGTTGGTGATGGTCACAGTTTTTCTCTCACATTCACCGAGAACGACAGTGCCCATGTCCAGGAGGTACTCAGGCAGGTCAATGCTGGAAGAAGGAATAAGGACAGTCCTTAAACCACAGTCTGGCTACATCTCCAAGTGGATGGAAGATATAAATAAAGTGGATAATTCTGTATTCACTGCTCAAACTCAACTCAAGCTCATGAACCCCAAGACTTCACCACCTGGCAATGACTTTGAGAAGTCACAGGGAGTGCAGGTCCTAGGTTTTATCAGCTACCAATGGTACCCGAAAATAACATTAGTTTAAAATGGACAGTGCTCACAGCTCCTCTGCTATGGAAAGCCAGTATAGGTAAGTCCACTGGACCTGCACTGGTCTCAGTAAAACTGCTTAGCCTAGTGTACAGCCTGAGTCTGAAATTGCTTTGGGGCCTAGGAATAAGATTTGCCTGCACAGGAAATCTTCACTGCTCTGCACCCAGAACTGCTGCCAACGCAGCACCAATAAATGTAATAATCAACACGGACAAAATTCACGGGAAGGTCCTTTCCCAGAGCAATCCAACTCAGAAAAGCACATGAATGACCTGTTTTGCAGAGCATCTTCCTGAAGTAAAGTCTCCTGTGCCTGTGCTGCATCATGAAGGAGAAAAGGGAAGTTACCTAGGTAAGCCCTGCCATCTCACCAGCATCCAAACCACCTGAATTAGGGAGTTTTCCAAGTCGACCTGTGCAATTCCTTTTGCTCAGTGTACTCTGTTAGTTGGAACCAAGATGGCAGCTTGGAGTTGTCTCTTTCAGAGCTGGTCAGCAGGGAGTGTCTGTGCTGTCTGGAAGGGCCCGATGGTCTGCACTGGGCCCCCTCAGCTCTAGGGACAGAACCCCACACCTGTGGGGAGCTGAGCAGTCCAAAGCTCAGTGCAGCGCTGGGGAAGGGAGGGCACTCAGCTGCTCACAGGGAGCGTGTCACAGCCACCAGGACCAGACCCTCTCTGAGATCCCAGCTATTCCCAGCTCTGCAGACACAAGGAGCTCTCAGCAGGGGCATTGCTGGGTGTAACCCACAGGGCACCTGGAGATGGGCATGGGAACCCCTACTCACTTGACAAGGCTCTGACGTATGTGGTTGTCAAAGATCCTCTCCTCTGGGACACGGGAGTTGACAGCTCTCTCCAAGTTCAGAATATGATCCTCTATCAGCCTCTGCTCTATCTCTGCCTGCATCCAAGAGTCCCACTGAGGAAAGAAAAGACAGAAAAGTGTCTGGTTAGCAAAGGTCCTTCCCAAGGCCCAGGCTTGCATCTGAAAGAGGATGCCACCCTGCTCTTGTTGAGAGGGCAGATGGGGTCCTCTTGTCTGGCTGCTCAGCCTCTGTGACACCTCCTTCTCTCTTAGACAGGACCTCATCTCCAGAGAAGTAACTTCAGCATCTTTGCCTGTCCAGCCACTGCTAGAAAAGCTGATCTGGCCAGCCAGACAGACAAGGCAGGAACCTTCCAGAGCTCCAGATACTTGCCTGCCCTCAGCCAGTGCCAAAGCAGCTTGGACAAAAGCACTGCCAGCACGGTTTCAGGGCATGGTCAGGCTGCTGCTGTTAGTGTCTGTAAACCCTGCAGGGCTTGGGTTGGGAACAATCAACTCCCCAGCAATGACCTGCATCTCCTTTCATCCCTTGAGCATGGCCTTCAGAATCCCCCCCTGGGACAGCCAGGAAGCTGGTGCATCTCCATTAGGGATCACGACCAGAAAGGCAGCCCCTGAGGCAATGCTGAGCTGACACATGATCATGGCCAGGTGCAACAGGGAGGTCCCAAGTGCCATCGGGGCACCAGGAAGCTGCTGTGGGGTACAAGGGGCTCAAGTGACATGGGGAGGGTGGCATGTGCCAAATGGGGGAGCAGCTGTTCTTACCACAGAGCCAGTCTCATCCACAACTGACTCTGTGGCCGTAAACTCCGTGGCCGTAAACAGAGAAGATGATTTATCACTCTGCCTTTCTTCTTCAGGGTTTTCTTCTCCTCCTTCCTTTTTCTCTTCCAGTATGTTCTTACTTCCTGAAGGAAAAAATTATCCATAAATAGAAAACTGGGCACATTGCCAAACCCCTTTAAGCTGGGAAATCCCACTTCCCCAACACTGGCCTCTCCCAGAAACAAACCGTTCAAGTCTTCTGTGGAGAGTGGCTGCTGCTGCTCCTCCTCCTGCTCCTGCTCCTCCTGCTCCTCTTGCTCCTCTTGCTCCTCCTCCTCCTCCTCCTCCTCCTCCTGCTCCTCCTCCTCCACCTCCTCCTCCTCCTCCTCCTCCTCTTCCATCTCCTGCTCCTCCTCATCCACTTCCTGCTCGTCCTCCTCCAGCTCCTGCTCCTCGTCCTCCTCCTCTTTCTCCTGTTCCTTCTCCTCCTCCTTCTCCTCTTCCTTTTCCTCCTCCTTCTTCTCCTCCTTGGCATGAGAGTCATCCATGTGTGACTCCAGGAACAAAGTGTCACATGGAACAGTTGCTTTATCACTCTCACTCTCTGTTTTTATGCCTTCTACTATCTCTTTCTTTATCTTCTCGTATTTTTCATTTCCTGAAGGAAAAATTATCCATAAATAGAAGTGTGGGCACATGGCCAATCCCATTTAAGCGGAGAAGTCCCACTTCCCCTACACTGGCCTCTCCCAGAAACAAATGCCTCAAGCCATCTATGGAAAGTGAATGCTGCTGCTCCTCTTTGAATTCTCATGTTCACTCTCACCCATCTTCCTCCTAACAGAGGAGCATCTCATCCCCTGCAATGTCATGCAAATCCAACCCAGTTAAAAGCCCTGCCAGCCTCTCTTAACAGCTTTCCCAAGCTTTTCTGTCCAGCCATTATCTTTCCAGGCCTCTAACAGATGTGCTAGCAGGCTCTGCAGGGAGGTTCCTGGGAGAAAGCCCAAACGGGCTCAACTGCTCAAGACCCAGGAAGCAACCAGTCAGGTCTGGCAGCCCTACAACCTCCAGACATGATGGAGATGGGCGTGAGCTGCCTGATATGGTAGGGGAAAAATACAGGGGACCTTCCTGGAAGCAGACAGGCAGTGCTCACCTTTCAAATTCCAGGGTAGGTCCAAGGAAATCCTAGGGATGGTCCCCTGTCCTTTCAGGAAAATTTCTGCTGGTTCCAGATGACCCACTTGGACCTGGAAAGTCCTGCAGAAGACTCTTGGCCTTCCTGGCAGATAATAGACTTTCAACACTTGCTCCTTGCCAGGTGCAATGGAACCCTGCAGGGGATGGGAGAAGAGGGAGGGAATGCATCAAAGAAGGTTTGATGGGGGTTGGCTCAGAGGACAGACAGGCTGAGAAGAGAAGACAGGTTCTGAACTAGAAGAAAACATCAGACCACATCACCTTCAAACTTCCTTGTACCCAAAAGCTCGAGCCTCAAACCCTGGGGTGCAGTGTGTCCTTCTGAGGGCTCACAAGGCTGCAGCCCCAGCACAGCCTGATGTGAGCACAGCTCTGCTGCTAACGGGGTTTGCCCTCTGCCAGCAAGAGCCACGCTGAGCAAATAAAAGCTCTTTTGCCAGGCACTATGGAAGAGGAGTGAACTGCCTGCACTCTCAGAAGGGCCAGCAGCTCCTGTCACTGCACATCAGCAATTCCAGACTGTTGTCAAAGGGCCTGACTCCTTATTAATGATCCCAACAAAAACACCTTCTGCTTCTGCAGCTACACCAAGGATGCATGAGTGTATCCTGACTCACGGTGTCCTGCAAACATACATCTCTGGAAATGCAGAAGGAGAGACTAGGATAAGATCTGGGGATGAGAGTGATGCTGGGAAGGGCACCTCCTCTTCGAGCTTCCAGAAAGGCTGTCCAAGCCCTAGGCTGGGCTCACACCAGCGAAGTTGAAGGAAAACACATCTCTGGGTGACAGGACACAGCTGCAGTTTTCCTTGCCTGGCCCTGCACACTGGACTGGACTGTTTACTCCCCACTCCCGTTCCCACTGCAGGGAGAAGCAGCTTAGCAGGACAGATCCTGCCACCCAGTCCCCTGAGTTACTCCAGTGCACAACACGGCTGCAGCAGAAGGGAGCTGGGCCAAGCTGCCACACCAGGATGCTGCTACAGCACCTGACTGCGCTGCCCACGCAGAGCTGTGTCTGCAGATGCTCGCAGGAGGAGGGCACCAGCGTGTCATCCCTTGGAGGAGACAGGCATGAAATAATGAGAAAGTCATTTGGCTTCCTCTTCCTATTCCCAAGAGGACCAAAGACAGGAATACTGCTAAAGCTCAAAGACATCCAGGCAGGACTGAGAAGCTGGGATGGTGAGATGTGGCAAACTCCTCTCCTTGCTCTTACAGCCCTGCTCCTTCCTGGCCTCCTCATTGCTCCACAAAGCTGCTGCAGAGAAGCGAAGCTGGAGGAAGGAGGGACCAGCACAGAGGCTGTGACAATTTCTGGCAAAGGAGCTTCAAGCTCAAGCAAGGAATATGTAAATGCTGCTTAATGCTGGCAGCGGGGAGGCAGGAACAAGGAATAAGGTTGCCCTCAGGAGAGGTAGCACCACCCGACTCCAGTGCCAGCACAACCAGAGAGCTCAGCGCTTGTTCCTCTGACCAATGGTACCCACCTGACAAGGCCATGGGGGAGTCTGTTAGAAGAGCACTGGTTTGACCTCTTCTGCCCCCAGCAGCAATTGCTTACAGCCCTATCTCTCATGGCTGGGTTTGGGGTCTTTTCCCTGCCGCCTTTTTTCCCTTTAGCCCCTTCCTGGGTCAACTGACACAGAGCTGGCACCAATCACTTGTGGTACTCACTGTGGTGGGCACAACCACGGGCACACCAGGCAGAGGATTTTGTGGAGTGGCAGTGCTGGGGTTTAGCACCACGTAGGTGAATTCAACATTCCCGCTGTTCCACAGGGTGACCTCTGCTTTGATGACTTCGTTAAATGGCTGGAGAGAGGATAGAGGAGTGGAAAGTTATAGATACAGGCCTGCTGATGAGAATCTCCTTCCTCTTTCACGGGGCTGAAAGCAAACAGCCACAATGCAACCACACAACTACAGAGGGGTGGTAAAACCATGTAAGGGCCAGTAATAAATGAACCAGGGGGCACAGGTCCTCTGCACTCTGAGGGGTCACCAACAGCAAGGAGAAACAAAAGAGGCAGCACAGGCATTCCAGATGGAAAGGCACCTGCATTCAAGTATTGGCAAGAAACATACAGGCAACAAGGGAGACACACAGGGCAACACAGACAGGGCCAGCAGCTGGAAATATCTGTGGGCTTATAAATGAAAAGAAGTGGGGATTATTCTGGGATATTCTCTCCAGATACAATGACTGAAAGTCCAACTTCCTCTCTGGAATAATTTGTGGATTAAGCAAGAGCATTAGACAATAGCATTTCCTTGGAGCTCAAGCTTTAGGAGCAGATCAGTGGAGGGATGTCTCAGGGACATGTCCCTGTGGACACCTCCACTGGGATCCTGCCTGCCCCAGAAGGCAGCATTAGTTCTCTTGAAGAGGGGGGTGTTAGGTCCCTTGGCCAGGCGTGGGGTGGAGATGGCCATTAAAAACCAGCTTGGATGCTGGACATATCCCTCAAGGGTTGTATTCCAAGCCCCAGAGCCAACAAAGGAGCTGAGAAGGGGAGAGAGCTCGGGACCAAGGTGAGCAGGAACCCGCTGGCCATGGTTCCAAGGCAAGAAGCTCTGCCAGGAGAAGCGCGCGGTACCTGCAGCCCCCAGTCGATGTCCTGCACGTCCAGTTGGTAGCTGGGGCACGAGGCTGCCCCACTCAGCACCACCTCGTAGGTGGGGCCTCCCTCCACGTGGCACAGTGCCGTGACATGGGCGACGATGTTGGCGTGGCCAAAGAAGGTGAAGGAGACCCGCTGGCTCTCGGCCGGCGGCAGCATACCCGACAGTGGCAGGACATCAAAAACCTGGGGGAGAGGAGGAGAGGTCGAGGTGTCAAGCATGGAAATGGATGCAGAAGAGCAGCTGTGGCTTGGAGCAAAGTACAATCATAGCTGGAGGGGCCTATTCCTCAAACACAGCCAGAATCATCCTAATCTTATCCTGCATCCATGCCACTGACCAGTGGAGGGTCCATGGGGAAAATCTTCTGCCATTCTCCCTTATCAATGTATTAATTAATACACTGCATCAAAGTAAACTGGAATGTCTCCCAGCAGCAAGAAGTTCTCTCTGCTGCAGAACTTGCCTTTAGAAATACTTCTCACTGCCTTCAGAAAAACAGGAGACTCAGAGGTGGGAGTCCTTGGAGCTGGGATGGGGGCTCCAGCCCAGCTCATCTGACTCCTGAGGCTTTTCCTTCTCTCTCTAATTTATGTTCTGCTCTCTCAAGGTGCTACAGAAAAAGTTCCTACAAAAATTTCCTATCAACCACCTGATGAGGTAAATGGGAGCAATGCCCTCCACAGGTGCTACACAGGGAGCATCCTTGGACAGCCCTACAACATGTCTCACACAGCCTCTCCAGTGACCAGTTGCTTCGGCAGCACTTTGTGATGGGCTTGGAGGGATGTGAGGCCCCTCTGTGGGAAATGTTGAGGGCCACCAGAGGGAGCGGGGGCTACAGAACTGCTTTGGAAACATGGAAGTGAGACATCTTCCCACTTACCTCCTGCACTCCCAAGGAGAGGTGCCCCACCTCTGTGAACTGGCTCAGACTCTTCATCCTCACCAGGCTCTGAGGCTCCACATCAGTGGACGGCAGCACCTGCACAACAAGCACCATGGGCTGCAGTGAGCAGCTGGCTGGTCTGAGCAAGACTGCTCTGCTGCAGGCTCCACCACCTCACCACACCAGGAGTAGCTGAGAGGGAACCTGGGCACAAATCAAGTGTGGAAATGTTCATGTCATCACTTGAGCGCAGATTCAAGCCCACTCACAGGTGAGACCCGGGCTGCACTTCATATGTACAAACTTGCACGAGGGAACTGGGTGGCCCCAGCACTCAGGCAGGGGAGGTTGGAACTACACAATCTCTGAAGGTCCCTTCCAAGCCAAATCATTCCAGAATTCTAGGATAGCCACTTGAATTTCCCTGGTTTACTTGTGCATATATGGCAACAACCAGAAAATAAAGATGATTTCATGCCTTTATCTGAAAACATTCAGCTACACTATTCTTTGCATCTGTAGGGCTTTGTGTGTCCTGATTCAGAAAAAGATGTGGAGAACTAAAACAACTGATATTTGGATGTGAGCAGGTACAACCCCTCTCCTTAAACTTCATGCCGACACTGGGGCTTTCAGAAACTCCTCTGCTTCCTTACATCCTTTTTTTATTGCCCCATGAGCAGCCTCTGTTCCACATGATGCAGAATAAGGGGCCAGTTCCCACTCCCAAGTGCCAGTGTTCACCAGGCAAGTCACCAGACCAAAGGCCTTTTTTCATGCTAGGAGAAGAGACAGCCACTTTGCAAAGTCTTGCTTTATAAAAGACAGCTCTGGGGCTGTCACTGCAATGCCAATTCTTGGGAGAAGGCAGAGATGTGTGCTCTAGCTGCATTGGGAGGGGGGTACAAGGAGATCAGAACTTGTCATGGCTTGATACAGAAAGGAAGCTGGAAGCCTTCTCATCATGATGCAGATAAAAAACACATTTTACATTGTAAAGAAAATAAGACAAAAAAATCCCAAACTATAGGATCTGAGTGGGCTTCTCCGAGCAAAACTATCCTATTTCTCCCTCCCCAGATACCTCATGTCCAGCCACTGGCCCTGCTGCCCAGCCCACTCTCAGGGCACAGAACAGCAGGGCAGCAAAAAGGGAGGTCAGCATGAGCACGGCTTTTCAGTGGCAAGCTGGAGGAGGCAACAACCTACAAGTGGTAGGTGCACAAGAAAATCCACCTGTGCTTCCAGGGAGTCCTCTGCACTTGCTGGCTGCTGGGCAGGATCCTGCATTGCTCCTGGGACTTCGGTTAGCTCCTCCACATCTCCAGTCTTGGAGTTGTCTACTCTCTCCTCCTCCAGTGGCTGGGGTTTGAATTTAGGTGGTGAAGGCATGAACCTGGAAAAGAACATAACTGTGATCATGGACCTGCAGTGGGAGAGAGGGGCACCTGCAAGAGCAGCTCCTCATTGGGATGTGGCCCGTGGATGGGTGCTGGTGTGGTGAGCTCAGTAAGAGTCTGACCCCGCCACTCCAAAACCAGGCTGGAGCAGGTCCATGCTCAGAGCAGCCCAGGGATGATGCCAGGATAGCAGTGGTGCAGGCAACGGGTAGCTGCTTGCAATGAGGATCTACAGAGGACAGAGATGAATGCCTTGTGGGGAGGCAAAAAGCACAGTGGAAAAGGAAAAGACAGAGAAATCATGCAAAAAAGTGAGACTGAAGCACAAAGGGGCAGATCTGGCCAGTGATGAGCCAGCACAGGCCCTCCAGCACCTGCCTGAAAAGGACGACCCTTGCTCATCCTTCTGAGGGCCAACACCAGAAACTCTGCTCTCCCAGGGGTTTATCTGGAATGTTTCCTCAACACTGTTCAAGTGCCTAAGCACGGCTTTGTAGCTCCAGAGATAAAGCAGGACTCCAGGTTACTGGCTAAATGAAAAGTGTTGGGAATGTCTTACAGTCCCCGTTTGGCTGGAGGACATTTTTTCCAGCCCAGTGTCAAACTGGTGGAGACTACCTATTCCCTGAGCTTTCAGCATGACCACAGCTGGTCAGTGTTATTTCCACAAGGAAAACTCAAAAGCCCTGTCAAATTCCAGGCAAGCAGCCTTGGTCTTTGCAAAGTACAAACAGAACACCAGGAAGAAGAACATCAAGCAGAGGGCAAAGGTGCACGTACCTTATCGTGTTCACCTGGCCATCTGTCTGAAATGACCAGTGGTACTGGACAGGAATTGGGCTGCAGTTGGTCATGTTCACAAAAAGCACTTGTTCCGTGTCATTAATGATGCTGCCAAAGTCCAAGGCCTTGGTCTGGAGATGGAGATTCGGGAAGTAGACTTCCCCCCGAATGGTGATCTGCTCCTCATTAGGATGCTCCATGAACCTTATCTTGAGAGGCCTCTCTGCTACCCGGCTATGCAAATCCTCTTCATAAGCTGGGTTAAACTGGATGCAGAGATGAAGCTCCTCCCCTACGTCCAGCTTTGTGGGCTGCAAGGAGGTGAAGAGTGTTAATCACCTGTGTGATCGAGTCCCAAGCCTGACAGCATGAAACATTCAAAGTGTGACCCCAGCATGGGCTTCTCAGTTCACCCTTCATTTCTTCACACTTAGGGTCTGTCTGCAGGCACCATGCTCTGGTCTGACATTCCCTCAGGCTCACATTTCTGTGCATGGCAGCAGTAAAAGGGGATGGCTGCTGGAGAGCTGGGATGCTTTCCAGGAGACACCTTTACTGCGTGGCTTGCCCAGAGCTGGTTTCCTACTCCCTTCTCCTCACGTCTTAGAGACAGCATGGATATTCCCAATTCAGGTAAGATTTTGTTCCTACAGCAGCTCTGCTGATTCAGCTCAGGCCAGTCCACTGCTGATGCTACAGAATAAACTTCTCGACTCAAGGACCTCCCAACAGAAAGGCACCACCACATCCCTCTTCAAACCCCACTGGAGGAGTCCAGGGCTGCTCACCTGGGTGTCTTTAGGGAGGGGCTGCTGGTCCACAGTGCAGATTAGGAATGGCTGCTCCAAGTCCAGCACAATGCTGACTGGCAGTAAGGAGATGTTTTTTAAAGACAGAGATTTATACTGGAGAGTCAGGACATCATTGGGTTTCTACAGAAATGGGAGACAAGGGAAAACAACCTGAAGTGGCCATAGACCTCCTTCTCCTTCCAATGCATCTCACATTTTTCAACCCCAGAAGTGCATACATCTCTATTTATTGTTTTTATTTATTTCTACCCTTCCAGCCAATTTAACAGTTACACCTTTAAATGCCAGGATGCAATCCAGAGACTTACCTTCTCCACATGGAAAGTGATTTTGCTGGAAGACATTTGCACAAGAGGAGAAATGAACTTGCAGGTGACATCCACTTGCATTATCTGTTTCTTTTTTTTCTCTTTCCCCACCATGGCGTGACACAGCAGCCGCTCCTTCACCTCCTGCATGCAAGAGTCACTTGTCACCCAGTGGGTGCTGGCAGGGTGTCCAGCAAACACCCCACACTGGCTCGCCACCCACCCATGGGCCCTATTCCTGTAACTTATTATTACTGTCCTGTAATTATTATTACAGTCCCTGCTCTCCTCAATAGCCCTCTTTTCTTTCTATTTATTCTAAATATCTGTGCCCAGTGGTCCTGGAGCTAGGGAATGCACACCAGGGTTAGCTGGCAGCTTCTCTGCAGAGTTGCATTTCCGTTGGAAAGAAAGGTCCAGGTAGGAGAACACTCCAAGACTCTGCTAAAATCTCCCCCTCTGAGCTGCTCTCCAAGGGTGCTGCAAGACCTGGCTGCCCTTGGGACACCAGGCCTGGCTGAGAGACTGGGGCAAGCAGTAATAGAAAGGTTGACAAAAGTCAAGCTGTCACTTATAATGATTCCTGGGTACAGTCTCCCAAATGGATGGATGTCACACTGATCATTAGAGCTGGCACACTGCTTTCCTCCTCCAGGACTCAGGGCTAGACCAGCTTTCTGCTTATGATTGTCTGCAGAGAAAAAGTGATGCTGCTCCCAGACACTCCTGCCATTCACAGGGCTTTTGTTTCACTCCCTGCTTCCCTCAGAAAAACCACTTGACACTAGTTTAATTTACTTCCTGCCTGTGCTTCTAGTCTAAGTGTAACTTATTTTGTCTGCCGTTCCTTTGTGCCTCAGCACACAACACTGGTAACTTCCTGTTTGCCTGAAGGAGCAATATTTCCTTCAGCCTGTATTTTGGGATCAGCACTGGGTTTTGGTAGCTATGGAAACACAAAAAAGCCTTAGCAACTGATGGTGGCCAGCAAGGAAAGCAACTGGACCTGCCATGGAAACTTGTGGCCTTAAAACTGTTTCTTGAAGTCACTTGCTCCTTTTCCCAGGCAAATGTCAAGGGGCTGCAGAAGAAGCCCCAGTGAAGGGGATCTGATGGGGAAGGCTCAGCCCTTGGCAGGGACCTCACCTGGGGAGTGCTGGAGCAGCCTTCCAGCACCATCTCCATAGTCTGGCCCGGCCTCAGGTCCATCTGCAGTGGCTGCAGCTTAAACACGGGGCTGCCAGGCCTGGGGCTCTGGGAGGCACCTTTACTGTTGGTGCCACTGAGGGCAGGGGGACGACGACCCTTCTGAAAGATGCTGAAACCTTCTGTGGTCCAGTACAGTTGATGGGCACGTCGTCCTTTGTTTGTTACTTTGAACTGGTAAAGACAGGGAGTGAAGCTAGAAGAGAAGTAGAGATGGAAAATGTCATGGGAGCTGCTATTTCCCTGTGATCACTCAGCTTCAGCACCCTGATGGCACTCCCAGACTGCACACTCTGCAATAAAACCTCCACCCAAAAGGCTGGCCAAGTTCAAAGCTTCANTGTGAGCTCAAAGCTTCAGCCACAGCCAGGTGTTCTAGCTTTTCCATTTCTGTGGCTTTCAAGGATATATAACGACTCTCAAATGACATATTTCTAAAGGAATTCCTGTAACTTCAGGGAAACAGAGCTGGGACCTTGACTACTGAAGAAGATCTAGCCTGAAGGACTATGGAAAAATTGCTCCTTGCTGAACCCACAGGA
>WBMZ01004904.1:0-19633 GCA_013400975.1 Atrichornis clamosus
GGTGGCGGCGTGAGGGAGGGGACGGGGCCAGGACCCCCGGGTGCGCTCGGGGCTGGGGGGACACCGCGGAACCGCGGCGACGACGAGCAGTCCCCGGCGGGGACCTGCAGAGGAGGTGGCGGGCGGAAAGGTGCCCGCGCGGGGGAGAGCCCGGAGGCGGCCGCCGGCCCCGCGCGCGCGGGGCTTCCAGGATTCCTGGAAGTCGCTGGTTTTCCTCCGCAATGGTCTCTGGAGCGAGCGCAAGACAGCGTTGTTTTCCCACCTGCACCATGCTCAGGCCGTAACTTAGCCCAGAATTACAAAGTCTGTGCGATTTCCGCTCGCCCCAACTCATAACGGGTGATTA
The DNA here is from genome assembly GCA_013400975.1 of Atrichornis clamosus. NCBI lineage: Eukaryota > Metazoa > Chordata > Aves > Passeriformes > Menuridae > Atrichornis > Atrichornis clamosus. The sequence continues at coordinate 347 of WBMZ01004904.1, forward strand.
AATATCGGAACGGGCTGCCCACGGAGGTGGTGGCGTCACCGAGCCTGGAGGTGTTCAGGGAAAGGCTGGATGTGGCAATTGGTGCCGTGGTCTGGTTGACAAGGTGGTGTTAGGTCATGGGTTGGACTCCATGATCTCAGAGGTGTTTTCCAAGCTAAATGATTCTCGTGATAAACCAATGCAGTCTAGCAGCGTACTGAGCACAATTAACTTCTACTGCAAAGCAAAATCCAGTCCTAAAATGCAGGGCTTTTAAAAACCTCAAAGCACTTTACATAGAGCTAATGCCTATTTTTGTGCAGGGCAGTGACAGACACCCATCCCACCCTTGTGCCAGTTCCTGTGTCAGACCCTGAATGCAGGGATGGGCGATCCTTCCCGTTAGGCAAAACATCTCTTGTTAAAAAGGGGACTTAAATCCATAATAAGCAGATTGTGATTTTTTTTTTCTCGTGGCTATAAAGTTTCTCAGCTGCTTTAAATAACTCCAGTAATATCCATGGAATTGGGCTGCTTTTAACAACAGAGGCTCAGCTCTGACGAAGATCCATGGAAGTACATGATCATAGAGGGTAAATGGGCAGTTACATGGGAGGTAACTCTGCAGGAAATTTGTCACAGACCTGCAAGCTCTGGTCCTGGTATTGCTGGACTCCTTCATTAACTTCTCTCTAATGCACACCTTGCTGCTTGTGCTAATTGTACTATCACAGATGCTCTGAGTACACAACAGCGATCTCTGTTTAAAAAACATTGCTTCTGAAAGGAATGCTTCTTAAGGGCCTACATTATTATTCAAATTGATGCCGAGGATGATGTAAAGAAGGAAGCTGTTCAACAGCACTTCACTGATCTTTCTACAGCAACTTGTATCAGTCTCATTATGCTGTTTATACACACACAGTGCGATGCCGTCCCATTGGTATTACACTACTAATTGGAATTACTACTTTCAGAAAGAAAAAGTCAGTTTTAAAGGCCAAAAGGGAAACCTGTTTTCAGTGTATACCACAGCCTTTCTTTCTTTACTGAGGTCCATTGGATTTATAATTACAAATCCATTCTAACCTGTCAAAGCATTTATCAATGTATTTAATCAATACAATACTTTTACATTGCTTTTTTGCTGTTGGGTTTCACAAATGAATGCTGTCTTAACGTAATGAAAATAGACTCCATCTGGCATAAACCCACCTGAAATGACTCCTAGGAAGGTTCCAGCCAAGGATGGAGTGGCCACCTGCCTCATTCTTTATACCCACCCCAGTGTTTCCCTACATAGGTGTGAAATTACAGGTTTGTGGCATGTGCCAAACTGGGGTTTTTTTCTAGAGTTTGACTGAAAAGCAACTATGTGACCTTTACTTCATAATAAACACAAACCACAAATTCTGCAGATATTTGAGGAGAGGAGCCTGGAAAGCAGGAACAAACAGAAAACCTTGTGGTAGCTATATTTCCGAGTCTTTGTAGATCAAAGATTCATCTCTTTCCTTCTGTTCTTTTTTTCTGGTTCAGCAATAGGTAAGCCAAGAATGTCAGCAACAAATATCTCTGCTGTGATTTCTGCTGGAATTTCTTCTTCAGTCAAAGCTGCTGCACCTGGAGAGCAGTAACAACAACACAAGACACACAGAAGCAATGTAAAAATGGCTTTCCAGATCAGTAAAATTTATAAGCAGCAGTGAGTGGAATGCTTTAAAAGATGTACGAAGGAATCATGACAAAGTGCTGGTTTACTGACTCGATACTTTATGTGTTTCTATCAGGGGTTGAACCTGTCGAATCTGCGTCTCACCTTGCAGCAGGTCCCTGCCTCAGAGGAGTCATGGGACAGCTTTTACACTTGGTCGATTTGATGTGATTTTAGGATCCTGAGGGATCCAGGGATTTCAAAGTTGCTTTGAAAGTTCCCTTGGGGAGCGGCACCTTCGCTGCGTGCAGCCCGCTGCCAGTGACTCTAAACAGATGCTGTTCCAAACTGGTGGGGACTGGGACATGAATCGTACAGAAATGCAATTCCAATTACAATGGGCAATTAAATACAGCCACTTGGCTGAAATCAATGCTATAATTTGCTGTTCCAGACTGGTGTAGACTGGGACGTAAATTGCAGACAAATGCGGTCGTTACCAGCAGCTCGGTTACAATGGGCACTGCCGCCTGGGTGAAACCAGCACTGGGATTTCCCTGTGTGTTTCTAATTTCAGTTCCAGCCAGCAGATAAACAGCAATGTCATCTTGTCAAGCCCCAGTTATAGTTCATTGTCCATTTATTTTTAGGTACACCCGTGTGATTGCTGCGTGGATGAAGGACAGTCTGTAGCTCTGTGACTATTTTTGCAATCCCATGTGAGCCGTTTTGACAGCCCTTGGCCTAACAGGGTAAATGGGTTTGAAATTTAAATGAGTCCATTTGGGAGTTGAAACAATCCTGCTTCTGTGCTGCCTGGAATGCTAATCCTGTACCTGTGGGATCACAGGTGTCTGGTTCAGATCCTCCTTCCCCGGGTGTCCTGCCCAGCAGGGTGGTCAGACACTGGGCCAGCTCGTCCTCTGTCATCTGCTCCCCTGTACACAACACAGCAACAGCAGCCTGTGGGCTATGGGGTCGAGAGCACAAAATCTCAAAAGCAACTCAAATAAGAACAGTGCATGAACAAAACAGCACAGGTTGAAAGAGGATTCATCTTCTCTGAGATAGTGACACACACGTTGCCAACCGAAACACATGACCCCGACACAGAAAAATGTTGATCCTCAGGAAAATTGTTCTTCCCTATAGCATTTTGGGGGAAAATGTCAATCAAAGGGAGAAATTCTGACGCAGACAGCTCTTTAAACTACATTGCAGTTGCAGGGGCTTGAGCTTCTATTCCCACTGGAGAATTCCTGGCACGGGCCACAGTCCATGTAGCCGTTTTCACACAGAAGAGGAAGAGGAAGGTGGAGAAAAGTCTTGATTTAGTATCTTGAAATAACATGGACATAGAACTTGTTCCCAGTTAGTGGTTGGCTCATGCCCTGAAGCATGAGGTTATAGATCTGTTATGAAACTGTTCTATCTGATCTATCTATTTATGGATGTTCACACCATCCATATAAATAGCTAACCTTTCCCACACTGGTTGAATCCTTGGTTTCCAAGGATCTTTGTGGCAAGGAGTCTTGCCAGGTCATGTACTGAGTAAACCAGCATTTCCCTTTACCTGTCTTAATGCTCAGCTGCACTTTTACACCAGGAGTAAGACAATAGAAGTCTGCTATTAACACTCTATGGCACTGGCTACAGGCATATTAACACACACATTTATGGTGTTCTCCCTGGTTCAGCTCAACTAAACCATCCCATCATTTCGGTCTTTCACACAGATTCAGCTCAGGACTGACCAATTTCACCCCTCCTTTCTCGTCTTCCTTTTATCAGTTTTATACTACTTTTCCAGGGCCTGTGTGCCTGGAAGAGAGAACAATTCAGATAAGGGCATACTGGGAGAAGGGTGCCTTTTGCCAAGATCCATACTTATCATTTGACAGCCAAGATACCTCAGGCCAGCAGAGACTTCCAGAGCTGTAAAAGAAGCACAGCTACAACAATAGATGTGATTATTCAATTTCAAACCTTAAGACAGGCTCCTCACACCTGCCCTGGTTACCAGGCTATCATTCCAGAATAATTTTTTGCTGCAGTGAAAAAGTTCTGAAATTGCAGGCAGAACTAGCAAGCATAAAACTGATATTAGAAACAAAATAACTCACCTCTGCACTGAAGCAGTGACAGGAAGTCTCCTCTGTCAATAACTTTGTCTCCTTCCTTGTTATCATAACCCAGAAGCTGAAACGCTCGTTGTATGGTTTTCATTGACAAGCCAAGTGCAGGTCGATGATTTATATAAAGTTTGATAAAATCCCCTAAATTGATTTTTGTCACTTCTTCTCCAGTATCCGCATACTTGCTGAATTTTACTTCATTTATCATTTCTTCAATCTAGAGACCAAGAGAAGGCAGATTGTGACATGTTTCATTTTGAAGTGCACTGGGCCAGTTTCCGATCCCATGAATGCCAGTGCCCCATAACCGTGCGTGTGTTGGTACCACGGGCGCCATGCCCACATCCCAGTGGGAAGCTGCACTCAGCAGCTGAGGATGGGAATGGCCAGCAGCTACACACCTGCTGACATGATGATAATGAGTAAAGATGGGGGTTACACGTACACCCCCATTTTGGGTTTCCTCTCTCACGACAGGCACTCGGTGACCCTGCAGCTGTTACCGGCACCTTCGGCACAGCTGTGTCTCCCGCTGGGACAGCGGGCAGGCAAACCACACAGAAGTAAACACAGCACCCTGCTGCAGAAGCACACACATGAGGGTCCCAGGCTGCACACCCTGGCTGGCACAAGCAGTCTTTTCCTCCCCCTGCTCTGACCCGTTTCTGGGGCGGTTCTGCCCCTGCACAACCCAAACCCAAAACGTGCTCAGTGGGGCTGACACCCTGCGCTGCTGGGTCGCTCACTCTCCTCTCGGACAAACAGGCAGGCACTGGCTGTGCTGGATACCAGTGGTTTTCCTGAAATCTGGTGCTGTGAGTCAGCCCAGTTGGCAGCTGTGCAGATGTGTGTCCAAAAGGCAGCATCTGCTCCATGCCTTCATTGTGCTCGCAGCCCCTTCGGAGATACACGGGCAGCAGAGAAGCGCCGGGAGAATTCCCCGTGCCAACACGTACCAAGCCTGCTGCTCCCCGGGAAGGGAAGCTGATGCAAGATCTCCCCGGGGAGGACTTTGCATTCAGCCTTGGGCCTTTGTCCTTGTGTCACAAGTTTTTCCACTGAATGAAGCCCAGGGAAGAGGGAAATCTCAGCCTTATATTTTTCCTGTAGCGAATGTCACACCAGGCAAGAACAGTCATTTTCACTCAGCTCTGGCTGATCTGGGATTAGGTTTTATATCAACCCCCCTGAACTACAAAAGAAAAACACCAATTCCCAAAAGCTTTGCTAGTCAGCCCAAGCTGCCTTTTCTCCTTCCTGCTTTTCTTTTATTAAAACACTCTAGAGAGATATGAACCTTCTCTCTGGGTTTATTTCTGTCCTGCCTGCCTCGAGAAGCAGATTGTAGGTTGCCTGGTTTCACAACAGCTTAGCACCTCTGTTTCCATGCCTGAAATCCTGTTTATATTTTAATTTGGGGTGGGGGGTTGTCCGTTATTCTTTCCAAGACATTTCCCAAGGGAACGTGTTTTCTCTGTCCGCAAGGAAAAGATCTAACACAGTATGAGGATATAACACCTCAGCTTGACACCAGGGCAAAGCGGCCCTGGCTCAGACAAACATTTGCTGGTTATGGGGGCTCCAAAATGAACCTGTTTGGTAGTGGCTGTGGCAAAGGTCCTGCCTCCCATCTGCTGGCTCTCCTGGCAGAGCATCCCTGGGCAGATGGGGTGGCACAGCAGCATCTCAGCAGCCCGTGGGCTCCTGTGCCATGGCAGAGATGAACACAGCCTCCCCCGCGGAAGGACGAAGGGAGCACAGTGCTGCACCACTTCCCTTGGGAGAGCCCCTCCTGCAGTGACGGGCTGGAGCTGGTGCAAAGAGGCCGTTATTCAAATCTCCTTGCATCAGATTCAGTCATTTCTTTGCATGTGTGTCAATTACCCTTTTGCCAGGTTACACATTACAAATGAGGTTTGTATACAATACAAACTGCCTTGAGGGGAAAAAAAAAAAGAGGAAGAAGCAGCACCCTTATTAAATCAGTTGTCTCTGCTGTAAAATTTTGACCCTGAGGTTGCCTTGTTGAAGAATTCTGAACAGGCTCCAGATTTGCTCAGCCTTCCCGTGCAGTTGCCCAACTTGCTTGCAAGGAATCATTACTTTTTGAGGAATTTGCTGCCAGATTCTGACCACTACTACATTGATGCAGACCAGGTAAAATACGTTGAAAGCCAATAAATATACCCCCGAGCCATCCAGCACAGCAACAGTCAGAACCTGGCACTCAGAACACTTGGGAAATGCAATCAAGTATTGCTTTTTTTTCTTTTAATAACAACAATAAAAACAACTGACCAACCTCTTCCTCTGATGGATAAAACCCCATTGCTCTCATTAGAGAAGGAATTTCCTCCAAGGAAATATGTGTTGACACCTGTCTGTTCTCCAGTGTATTGATACCTTGGCTGCACAGCTGTGCATAGTAAAAATATTCTTCCAGTTCCTGCCAGGGATTCAAAGGAACACTGTAAATTCAGTCACCAACAGGCACAGAAGATAAGGCTCCTTTTAGGGTTTACTAACAGACATATCAATGACATTGCTGTTAAAGGAGAGCTGGGCAAAAAATAAAGAAATGTCAGGCCTGTATAAATGAATCTTAAACTCCAACCAGATGTGGCCACACAGCATTCACGGGGAGCATAATTACCCTGAAGAATTCGCCTTCTCTGCCGCCATCCAGGAGGTTGTAGAATGGGATCAAGTCCTCCCCACCCAGGAAAGCAGCAGCATGCAAGGCACTGGCAGGAGTAGAGAAAAGAAAGTACAGGAAGGGTTCATGTGAGGAGAGCTTTCATTGCTCCCTTTCTAGTCGTTGTTCACAGACACTTTCAATAAATAAAACCCCTGGGCCTCAGAATTCAGGAAAGAAAAGCACTGCCTTCAACCTGGTGCTATTTTACCATCAGCTGCACTTCTACAGCATATTTCATACCCAGGTTTTACATACAATAGCACAGTGTGGGAATTAATTATTACTGAATGGTCCTCTTGTTAAGTGGAATGAGTACAGGGCTGGGAGCCAGGAGCTTTTCCATGGACTTGAACTTGGTGTCTGGCATTTAGCTTTTCTGCTTCCTTATAGAGACATTGAGGGAGATGAATTAGCTAGATCAGCATTTTGAACATGCAGAGAGGGCTGGGGCTTGGTGTTTGCAATAAACCACACAAACCTAAGCTCCCTGTTCCTTGATCTAACATATTTTCCCCCAATAACTCAGTGCAATCCATTACTCCGTGGCGGGTGACGGAGTCGCAGGTGCAGTTTGCATTAAACTGAAAGCGCCTGACTAGCCACCTCTTTGTTTCAATTTCATAGGCAGTTGGAGCCCAAAGAATCCCTTTGGCTTGTGCAGATGTAAAAAGAAACCAAGCCTGGAAGTGCAATCATGGCATTGCATTGCCACATAATACCCCACGCCTGGCAGCAAGGCTGCAGCGTTCACACACGCCTCTGTAGTGCTGCTTCCACTGGGGTTTTTTTGCAAGCTTCATGCTTTTTTCATAATTAAGTTATTTGGGTATTAAACACAGAGGAGATGCACAAGATGACAGAAGCAGCAATAAAATGATAATTAGCTCATCAAGAACTTCGCTCCAAAAACAAATTACATAGAAATTCAATGTTGCCTGGACCCTGGCCAACCATTATAAAGAGGGATCATTTATATTCTATTGCCTTCCTTAAAATGTCGCTTATCCTGACCCCCGACTGTTTAAGCCACACAAAGTGGAAAAGAAAATAAATAAACTCATTGCTTTCCCACCCAGGTTTCCTTTGTTCTGGCACATGAAGGTGAGCTGGCTCAGCACCCCTTGGGCTTTCCTCAGAGCAAATGGTACCTGCAAAAAGTGTTCCATGCAGGACCAGCACATGTCTTAACCACAACGCCTTTGTCCTGGGAAGGTGAGGGCCAGTGGTGTTTCCCAGGTGCACTCCAAAAGGCAAACAGAGGAGCAAGGGCTAGAAGCCAGCTCTGGGTTGATTTCCCAGAAACCAGGAGACGTGCTCTGTGCTAGCAGGGTGATGTGCAAGATTTGAAAAAAACCCAACCCGGCATAGACTGACAGAGACCATGCCACACTATCCTAACTCTGACATGGACTAAGCTCCCTCTCCAGTCCCTGAAGTGTGAAGTGTCTCTGTGCTGGCCTGGCAGTTTTCGTGTCATTCACAGCTGCCTTGCTCCCTTTCTGTGTACAAATGTATTTACTGGGCACCTGCAGCTGTGAGGAAAGAACCTCTGCTCCACACGTGTATTGCAACAAACACTTTTGGTCCTTGACAGGCAAAGAACCCAAAATATATATCCTGCCTTTGCTGTGCTACCCTCCTGCCACATGGGAGCACATCTGGCACCGCTGCCCTGGGGAGCTGGCAGAGGGAAACCTGCAGAGACTGACAGAAGAAACCTGGCAGGATCCATCGCTGATGCTCTGGGCCAGGGCCTGGAGATCCTCGTTCGTTAAAGCAGCCTTCACTCTTCCAGTCACCCCATTTACTGCAGTCCATTTATTCATGGAAGCAGAGCTTTATAGGATTAAGGTGGCTTGTCCTAAATCCAGTCTTCAAATGCAGGGGGGATTTCCTAGCAAATTCCTATCCCGTTTGGAAAGCAGAGACTTTTGGATCAACAGCCACCCCGTGTGCTCCTCCTGCAGCCAGTGCTGCTCCTCTGGTCCCTGCCTTACCCTGAAAATCTCCCATCACACTGGCCAGGCCCTCACAATGCCCACAGAATCCTCTGCCCAACTTCTTACCATTTGGGCACCATGTCCCAGACTGGAGTGTTTGATAGGCACTAGGGAGAGATTTGCTGGTTTAATCCCCCCTACATCACAGAGAGGGAAAAAAAAAAACCACCCCCAAATATGTCCCCCCTGTTTCAGCTGCCACCCCACAAAGCTGCTTGGGGCATGAGAGGTCATTACAGTTTAGGCTGACCCCACTGCCACGCCACCCTCCCCAGCGTGACACGTGCCCACCATGCTGAACTGTCAAGAACCTGTTAATGGCCCCAGAGTCAGCCCAGGTGTCTGGGAGCTGGCAGCCCCCAGGGCCGAGCAGAGATGCTGCCAGCCCTTCTCTCATGCTCCTTGCAGGGCGTGGTGGTTCTGCTGCTTCCATGGGTGCTGGGACCTGTCCTGCACCTCCTGAACCCCTTGCCAGGTGCAGTTTGTTGGCCTCTTTGTGGGCATGGAGCTGTGGGAGAAGAGCAAAGCTGCAGGGCTTTGTCACCTGTCCCCAAAGGACCTGTGCTCAAGAAAACCCTGCAGAGAAACTCTCTCTGTGAGCACCCTGCCTGCTTGAACTCCTCTGGAACAGAGACCTTTTAGGACAAGAGCCCCATTTCTCAGTGTAAATGCTGGGAACCACTTGCTTCAGCTGTGTTGACCAAGCAGCTGTGGAAAGAGGTAACAAGATGCCTTTCCCCTTCCTGCCATAACTCACTGCAGGTTGATCGTCCATTTCATGACAGTGCAGTCCTTGCCCCCTGCTGTAAAGATGCAGCGCCCGTCAGAGGAGAGGGCAAGGCCAGAGGCACCATCTGGGTGGCAGATGAAGGCTGAGGACTTGTGGGGGTTGCCATCCACAGGCAAAATCTGCAAGCCCACCTGTAAGGAAAGAGGGAGTCTGGCAGGGCTGGGGGTCCCACTGGGGCAGTGCCTCATCCTCCTCCCAGGAGCTCGCTCAGCTCTCAGGCAGAACCAGCCTACACATGGTTTCATCTCCAGTGAAATTCCCAAAGGATCACCAGCTCTGCAAGCTGTGCAGCTGGGGCTCCATACCTTGTCCTTTGTAATGTACACCAGGTAGTATTGCTGGGGGTCTGCAGAGCTTGTCCTTGGGAGGATTTGCATCTTCTCCAACGGGGAGCCATAGGTGGGTCCCAAAAGGGTTTTTCTAAAGGCAGACGAGATATTTATCCGTTCCAGGGTGCACAAAACATTTTTCCTCTCTGAACAGCTGTTGTGTGGAAGGATGGGTAAGACAGGGGAGGTGTGGGGGGTGCAAAGGCTTTGTATTGCTGGCTGAGAGAACAGGATAGGACAGGGTCCCTGGCTAGAAGGGACCACATTGGGGCTCAGAAATTAATTTAGTGCTCAGGCATTATTGTGCTTTGCTCATGCGGACTCTGGTCTCTTTATCTGTTTATCTGCTGCATCTCAAGTCCATCGTGCTGAGCAGACGAAGACCCACCTGCAGCCACAACCTTACTAAATGACACTTCAGTGAACAGCAGAGTGGGCATAAGAATGGAGTGACCTGGGGGCTCTAGAGCCATCCCAAGATCTGCATCACGGGTGGACAAACAGGTGTTCATGGGTGGGAGTGGGGCGGTCATTAGACCGAGGAGAACACAGGAGTCAGGAGGAGGCTCCCAGGCAATGGTAGGCCTGAATCAATCCTCTACCTGCACATTTTGGTCGTCGTGTTGTAGAGCTTCATTTTGTAGCAGTTGTTGGCAGTGAGGAAAAAGGACTCGGTGCTGAGCTGTGGGTACCAGGCCAAGCACAGGGGCACCGCAACCTGCTCCACCCTGTCCCTGTGTGTGACCACCAGGTGGTCCTTGATGCTGCTGTTCAGGTCATATTCAACCTGGAGGGAAGACAAGGAAACACGGCAACTCCCCTGTGGTCTGCCAGCACCCCAGGCCTTGTGAATTCACTGGATCTAGCATCTCTTGGAGAAGCCAAAACAGCAGAGCCTCAGCCCCGAAACCAGGCTGAGAAACAACCCCCAGCAATGGAGCTGGTGGGGAGAGTGATGGGAACCATGGAACCCAACATGGAGTCTCCTTGATGCCCTCGTCCACCCCTTTAACCACAAATCTTCACTGTCCTTTTGACTTTTGCATCGACCCACCAGCTGCCGGTCCTCCCCGAGGCTCAGGAGCCTGGGCTCGTTGCTGTCCGACTGGACCCCAAAGAGGATGCTCCGTATGGGTTTGTAGTGGGAGTCCAGCCCTGCCAGGTGTTCCCAGCACCTGCTCCCATTCCGCAGGACTCTCTTGTAAACAGTCACTGAGAATTTCTCATCCTGCAACAACAGCACAAAGGTCAACGAGCCACGATCCCCGCGTGCATCCCCTGGCTGGCAGTGGTTACCTGGTGCGTCCGCTCTGGGCTTAGCTTGGCCCTTTCTATCTTGGAGTTCCACGGGATGTTTAGGGTCACAGCCAGGATAAAACACTGGGCCAGACAGATTTGGGCAACTGCTCCCACAGGCAGCACCACAGCAATCCTCAACCTGGCTGGAGCACCTGAGCCATTCCCTGCCGTGCTCACCCAGCAGAGGGGCAGTAAATCGAGTTCTGTGGCTCCCCAGAAATCACAGGGAAGATGCTTCCCACTGCTGTGCCCTGGCACAAGTGCAGGAATGTTCTTTGTACAGATCATCACCAGTTGTTACAATCTCTGTGCCAAACTGCTTCAACACTGCCTTCCTTCTGCACCGAGACACGGCACTGAGGGAACAGCCCCCTTGCAGAGCACCAGCCAGGAGGAAATCCCTGCTCCAGCCCTTTCTACAGATGGATGCAGAGCTAAGACTTGTCACTAAAGTTAGCGAGGGGACTCTGCCAGCAGCGGCTCTGCGGAGCGGCTGTGACTGGTGACGTTTTCACAGTGACTCCTCAAGCCAGGAAAAGCATTTCAGAGTCACACAGCCCCAGGGGAAGGACAGCCCTCTGCCCTGCTCGCTCTGCATTTCAGAGCCACACAGCCCCAGGGGAGGCACAGCCCTCTGCCCTGCTCGCTCTGTGCCTCGCAGCACGGCCGGCAGTTCCCAGTCCCTCCAAGAGCTGCACCACGAGCAGCGTGTGTCAATCACCGAGCGGAAAAAACAAGCTTACAGCAGTTGCGAGGTACTTGGAATCATGAGAGAAGCTGATGTGAGTCACGGGACCTTGCGAGAACTGGAATTCCTTGCAGCTGGACTGGAGGGAAGTTGCATCAAGGATGTAAACACTTCCATCAGTAAAACCAGCGGCCAGGAAATAACCTGGAAAGCGTGCCAGAAAACTCTCAGGACACCAACACTCCTCCCAGGAAGGCCAGTGCTTGGCACACGGGGAGGGGAGGCCGGGATACCTTCAGGGTCATAGGATAAGCACTGGATGCCGGCCTCGGGGAATATCCTGCTAACGAGGTACTTGGTCTTCTGGTAGTCCCACACCTTCAGCAGCCCACAGTGACTCCCCACAGCCAGGAGTGTCTCCTGCGGGTGGCAGGCGATGGCATTCACAGCTTTCTTTGGCTCTTTCATGACTCTTTCAAAGTTTGTGCTGTCTGTTGCAACATGGAACACGGTTGCATCAGAGGTTGAAAGGATAAAGTTCCTGTTTAGTGTGAGAGAAACAGAATTTGATGAATCAGACCAACTGGCTCATGTCTCTCCAAGCTATGTTACACATCAGCCTCTTTTTGGCAAGTTAGCTGGACAATCACTTATATTTTGTGATATGCAATATGCAAACACTCCTTGACCTGGAAGGCAGGTGGCTTTGTATTCATGACCTAGGAAATGGTCGCAGGAAAACACTGGAGCCAGTTCCATTTTCTACTTGGCTAGGCAAGCCAGAAGATGAATGACATCTGAGGAGTCTTTGCTGTCTGCAAGTCACTGGTGTGTGAGATGTACAAATGAGCAGTTGAAGATACTCTGAATGGTCTTTTCATGTGTCCACACCACCACTGTCAGTGGTTCCACACCGACCACATTGCCAGGGTCGAGGTCGGGGGGCAGTTTCAGTCCATCTGCTCTCCTGACCAGCACAGCAGAGAGGTCCTGCTGTGTGCCTGGTGATGTGTGAAGCAGACAGCTGAGTAATTCTGCACATTACAGCACAAATATGTCTAGTTTCAGTCTGCCTGAGGACTGAGAGCCTGGACCCAGTAAAAGGGACAATAGAGGACCACACAGAAATCCCAGACTGGTTTGGGTAAGAAGGGACCTTAAAGATCATCTTGTTTCAACACCTTCCACTAAACCAGGTTACTCCAGCTCTTCTGGAGCCCCTGAGGCACTGGAAGGTGCTGTGAGGTCTCCTTGGAGCCTTCTCCAGACTGATAGGAGCTGCACAGACAGATGTGTGGCTGCTCAGGTGGGGAAGCTCAGCCCCTTTGCCAGCTGGCCCAGCACAGTTTGTGCACATCTGGCCCAGCACTGACGGACTCTGCACCCCTTGCGTGCCTTAGCTGGGCTCTCCAGCCACTCCTAATCCCACCAGCCTCTGGAACGAGCAGGCTCAGGGCTTCCCCTCTGGGTTTGTGCCTTTTGTACTGCCCAGAGCAGCTGCAAGCAGCAGGAGCTGCAGCAGTGACGAAGAGGGAAGAGACACCAGAGGCCAGCAGGGAAACCAAACCATTCCCCAGGGCACTGCTCCAGGCTGGAGAAGAATCTGTCCCACGGGGCTCTTTGGAAAACATGTGTGGCTAAGAACAGAGGGTGCCAGGAAAGCCTTAACAGGAGTGACAGACATATGGTTTGCAGGCTGGATGGAGCCACACAACAGCTTCATCTGGCCTGCAGACTGCCTACAAATCCTCAGGCACAGCTACGTCACACAGAGGGACAGAGAGGGGCTGGTGACCGGCCCGTGTGGTACAATGCCCTGGTCAGCTGGCCAAGCCATGGTGAAATCCAACTGGATATAGCCATCCCTGGGAGGGGTTTAAGGGGAGGATTAAGGGGCCCAGGGAGAGCTGGAGGCTGGGCATTAGCGCTGCCTGGTGTGCAGGGTATGTGACAGAGGAGCTGGTCATCGCCGTGCCTGCACCAAGGCACCACATGGAGCTCAGAGTCTGGGATGTGCTGGAGCCCACCTGGAGTCTGGCAGCCACTGGGAGATGCCTGGGGTCTGCAGGCAGAGAGGGAATGCCCAGGAGACAGCCCCCTGCTTCTCTCTGGTGGGCAGGGGTGACAAACATCCCAAATGAAAAGGAGAAGGGGAATAAAGGGGCACATGCCCTCCCTCTGTACTGTCCAGAAGCCTGAGCACAGGGTTGCAACCTGCTCCAGACCAGGCAGAAGCTCATGGAGCAGCTCTCACTGACTACCGCCCCAGCCTTCATGGACCCCCTCCCCAGCTCTCACTGACCCCCTCCCCAGCTCTCACTGACCCCCTCCCCAGCTCTCACTGACCCCCTCCCCAGCTCTCACTGACCCCCTCCCCAGCCTTCATGGACCACCTCCCCAGCTTTCAGCCGCACGGCAAACACAGGAGAAGACCTGACTTTGTAAAGAGACACTCACCTGGTGAGGAAGGGCTGGCTGCTGCCTGGGAAGGCACCAGGAAGATCCCGCAGGGTTGTGGAGAAGGAGATGGACTGGATGGGACCCACGTTGTCGTGGCTGTAGACGGTGAGGAACCGCAGCTGCCCATCGTAGACTTTAACCTGGCCTTTCACATCACCGGTGACTACACAGCTGCCAGGAAAGGGAAGTTATTGACCAACACACTGATTGACAACTCCTAAGTATTTCGTGTCTAGCATCCTTGGGCACAGCGAATCTCTTCCCCATTTCTCTGCACAAGCACACGAGCAGAGCCCTGCACAGATGTGCGGGAGAAAGTCAGTGCTGTGCAGAAACCGGCGGCTCTGCGGTGACCCTGCCGTGTCCCTGCCGTGTCCCTGCCGTGTCCCCAAGGCTGTCGCGGCGTTTGGTGGCTGTCTGCTCCCTCTGCCGGTAGCGGCCGGGAGGCTGAGCTACTGTCTGAGCTACCGCAGTAGGGCTGGCATCGCATCACCACGACTTTTCAACCTTATTTTCCCCCTCCAGCCAAATCCATTGCTGGAAAATTCCTCATAAGCCAGCAGCACTTCCGTGCTTGAGCTTCTCTGCTCCTTTCATGCTGCCAAGTGACTTAAAACTCCAACATTATCTCTGCCATTCCCGTGGCTGAGGTACCTGAGGGCTGCACCTGCAGCTACTGAAAGGGCTGCCCCGTTACCTCTCCAGCACCTGCAGCACGGTCAGACCCTCCTTCTGCAGTGACACCACTTTGGTGGCTGTCATCCCGCGGGGTTTGGGCAGCAGGTCCTCGGGGGCATTGCGGGGATCCGCCCCGTCCCACACCACCAGCTTCCCGGCCGAGGTGCCCGTCAGAGCTTGGCAGTTGTGCACATGGAAAACCGACTGGCTGAACTGTCCCACCCGGCACCTGAAGGTCTGCGGAGAGAGCAGCAAGGCCACACCTTCATCCTGGAGCTGGCTCTGCCCTCCTCAGGCAGAGATGCCTCTGCTTGGTCCTCAGGACATTCCGTGCCTGTGCCACGGCAGGGCAAGAGAGACAAGAGCCCCAGGGGAAGTTGCAGTTGGGCACTTTGGAGAGAGAGAGCCCGGCCTGAGCTCAGCTCAGCAACCCCGGTGTGTCCCCTCAGGAGACCGAGGGGCCAGGCTGGGCATGGCCACTGTTTTGCTTAAGGGGATGGGGAGGGACAGTGCTGCTGCCAGGAGGAAAGCCAGGCGGGTGACATGCTGGGGTCCCCTCTGTGCTCACCTGCTTGCTCAGGAGTGGTGCTCCATACTGCAAACCAGCATCGTCCTGGGGAGAGCAGAGAAAACCTCCAGGATTTTGGAGCTGAGCTCTGCAGTGCCAGCGTGTTCCCTCCCCATGATGTGGGCGGTGGCCCCACACTGTGGTGACCAAAGCAGGGCTCCTGGGGCAGAAAGGCTCCAAGATCTTCCAGAGAACACAAAACGCCCTCTCCTTCCACCTGCTCCTCTTCCAAAAGCTGCTGACTGGCACGAGGCCCACGGGAAGGCAGGGTGGGAGAGGTGAAGGGCATCCCTGCCACAGCTGGGAGTGACCAGTGTGGGACTGGAGGGAGGGTGACACTCTGCCCAGACCACCTTGGAGCCTGGCAAGGGCAGGGAGCAGGGAAGGGTGGCAGGAGAGAGGGTGGGGGCAAATCTGCAAAGCAAAACGTAACCCGAGGTGTGGGCGGACACCCAGCCCCAGAGCCCTCCCTGCCACCTCCTTTCTGCCACCAGGAACACGAGACTTCCCATGTCCCTACTTACCCACAGGTAAAATATCACCTGGGTTTTGCTGTTGCTGACAAACTCATGGGAATTTTGAGGGTTAAAAATTACATAATCCTGAAATTCAAAGGCGAGAATGGCATTAGCACCAAGCTGAGCAACGCTTTCTCCTCATCTTTCCATCAAAACTTCTGCTTTTATCCAAAACCCAGCTCCTCACCTGCACTGAACTGAAAACAGAGGACATCCTGTGTCTGTCAGGTGTCAGAGGAGCAGGGATAACCCCCTGTGAGGCTCCACTGCATCAGGATGCCCCAGGATCCCCAGCTGGCATCTACCAGCAGCCCCGTGCTGGATGGGGGCACGAGGGTGCAGGGGGAAGGTGAGGACGGGGCTGCCCAGTCCAGCCCCTCTGTTCTCCTCGGCCGTGGTCACTCACCTGATACCCAAACTCAGGCCTCAGCTCTGTGCTGCACATGGGTTTCTCTGTGGGCAAAGTCCACCTCCAAACACCAACTCTCTGGGAGAGAAAGGAAGGAACACTTGTGGTTTGCTGGGAGCTTGGGGGAGCCAGGTGAATCCCATTCCTCACCTCCTGCAGGGGTTGGTGAGGCCTAAAATCCTGGAGCAGGGGAAAACCCAGCATGCCCTGGCAGCAGAGAACTTAATTTCAGGAAACAATGCTGGAAATTATTCGATGAAGTGATGAAGTCAGAAGCTTTTATCCCAAATTAAGATCTATTTTCTCACCTCTGCAGCATTCACTTTAATGAAGTCCAGGTCTGTCTTCTAATGGCTCAGCAAAAACAAGGCATCACTCTGCAAACCCACTGCCCCTCTCTCCGGCTCTCCCCATCCAAATCCCCACCCACCCTGTGCTGCACTGGGAAAAACTTCCAGGCCTGTGTCCTGCAAAGCTATGAAAGAGGAGACAGTCTCTTTACCTGCACTGTTCCAGCACTAATGGTCACCAAATACTTTGCATCCTGGGAAATGGCAATGGCACAGACCCCGTCCTCCGGGTGGCTCTCGAAGATGGTGCGCACCGGGACCCTGCGGAGCAGAGCCCTCCTGGGTGCTCCTGGCAGCACGTGGGGTTCAAGGCAGGCACTTGGCAAAACCTGTGGCACAACCCACCCACCCTGGTCTGCGAGGAGGGAGGGAGGCTGCAAACACCAGTGCTGCCACAGGCTGGATCTCAATGGCCCCTCCATCCCTTCCTCCCAAGTAAATGGTGCTGGGAAGCAACTCCTCAGGGATCTTTTAAGAAGATCCTACAGCATGGAGATGTGATGGACTTAGGCTGGAGGAGCTCAGCCCCATCCCAGTGTCCCAAAGGTGTGGGTGACACGAGGACAATGAAGCCTTCAGTTTGGTTTTGGCTCTTTTGCTGCTTTTAGGCCATCCCCATGTTCTCCCAGTTCACTGTCGGCTGAGGCTGGAGTCAGTCCTGAGCGATTTACTGGACAGGGGGGGCTTCCAAAGAGGAGGTTCCTGGGAGCTTACCCGGAGTAGGAGTCCCACACAATGATCAGAGCATCTGGCCCTCGGTCAGCAGTCGCAACCCAGCGTTTGTCCTCACTCACACACAGGCAAGAAATGACATTCGTGTGGCCCTGGGGAAGGGAGGAGGCAAAGTGCCTTGGAGGCTGCAAACCTGGGGCTGCTTGAAGCATTCATCAATTTGCTCTGCTAATGAGATCACCACTGCAGCCCAACACAAAGTGCCTTCCCCCACCACGTGTTGGGAAGTGCGACAGGCGTGCGAGAAAATGATGGATCCCTTTTGTAGGGTTAGAGGTGACCCCTGAGCACAGGGCACCGGAAAACGAGATGGAGAGAGGGGGTTCAGGAGAAGGAGAGGAAGAGGAAGAGGAGGAGGAGGAGGAGAGAGACACCGTGTGTGTGTGCCAGACCTGCAGGTGGTACTGCCTGTTCCCCAGGATATCGTGGATGACCACTGTGTGGGAGGAGACATACAGGAGCACCCGGTCCTCCCCGTCCATCAGGCTGTGCACGGCCAGGCTGCTGTTGTAGCCAAACACCCAGGACAGGTTCTGCAGGAAAGAGGCAGCTCCTGGCTCTCAGCAGCCGGGACAAAAAAGCCACACAGGGTCTGTGGGGTGATGGAGGAGAGCGGGGCAGGAGCGCCGGGTGCCGGTGGCACTGTGCCCGTGGTACTCACAAGGGGGTGAGGGCTGCTCCCCCTGTTCTTCTGCAACAGCATCCCCGGGGTGGCCCCCCACACCAAGCTGGCAGAGTGCCATGTGTCCTCCTCCCTGCAGCCTGAGAGAGGGCTGGAAATGGCTCTCTGGGGCTCAGACAGTGCTGGGGGTGGTTCAGGGGCCCGGCACCCTCCAGGCATGAAGTCCCAGCAGTGCCTTGCCCCCAGGTGCTGGGCAGAGTGTCTGGGATCCCCGTACCTGAAGGAGACGGTGGGGGACATAATGGTACATTTTCTTCATCCTCTAGTGCTCCTTCCTTCTCCCTGGCAGCAGCAAGGGGATCCTTACAAAGAGAGAGAGGTTTTGGTGGATGCTGGCACCTGGACTGGTCTGGCCAGGGACTGCCCTGTGGCTAGTGGGAACGAACCCCAGCAAGTCTCAGATCCCAGGGGCTCTGTTTCCACTAGGATCTGCCCCAGATCCTAGTCTCAGGCAGGACTTTCCGTGGCACTCACCTCCTCAGGAAGCACACCCGCCTCCTGAGCCATCTGTCTGCCCTGGGACATCTCCTTGGGCTCTCTGCTTACTCCTGCTCTTCCCTCAGTGGGTTACTCCACATGGACCATCCATCCACACCTTTGCCCTCCTTCCAAGGAGCTGGGATGTGGAGATGCTCTGAAATACCTCCCCACACACACTCTCCCAGGGTTTGGCTGCACAACGACCTGGAACTGGGCACAGCAGGAGGAAAAGGGCGCCTGTGAAGCAGGGAAATGGGTCCCAGAGCCCCTTTTCAGCTCCAGCAACACTCCCACACTGGGCACAAGCAAGCCCGGTACAACTCGGGTTATTCCAGCTGAGCCCAGGCTCCCTCCCTGGTCTGCCTGCACCCCACGCCGGGCACGGACATTTCCCTTTGGATGGGGTTTTGTCACAGTCCCTGCAAGCAGCAGAGCTGCTCCTGGGCGGCAGCTGGTTCATCTCCGGCGTCGCGGGTCTGGATCCGAGCCGACACCGAAACCCTGTGCACGGAGACTTTCGCGGGAAGGGAAAGAGGCCCTGGGAAAACCCTCCCTGGGCGCCGGCAGGCGGGACGGGAGCTCGGGAACAGCCGCGGCCGCACGGCTCTGCCCGGGCTCACACAGAGCCGCTCCCAAGCCTCCTCCAGGC
The DNA here is from genome assembly GCA_013400975.1 of Atrichornis clamosus. Lineage (NCBI taxonomy): Eukaryota > Metazoa > Chordata > Aves > Passeriformes > Menuridae > Atrichornis > Atrichornis clamosus. The sequence continues at coordinate 19,448 of WBMZ01004904.1, forward strand.
CTCGGTGCCTCCCGCTGCCCCAAGGGACCCCCCTGGAGCCCGTCCCGGGGACGCCCCGCTCACCGATGCAGCGATCCCAGCGTCCCTTTGCCTCCGGCCGCCGTTCCCAGGCAACGGCCGCACCGGCAGCGCCGGCAGCGCCTGCGGCCGCACGGGACGCGCGGGGGGACACGGAGACTGGGGGGG
>WBMZ01004905.1:0-134883 GCA_013400975.1 Atrichornis clamosus
CATTGGGCTTTTGGGAGAGCTGCCGTGGACACAGAGGAAATCAGACAGCTGAATACCTTGCCTGGTCTCTCAAAGGACCCTTCTGCAGTAGGACTGCTGAGGGTGGAAGGACAGCAGGCACCGACCGCTGCCACAACAGTGCCCCATCAGCAACACGGCACCAGCCGGGACTGAGGGACCCCCATCCGAGGGATGAGTCGAGACCTGGAGAGCCAGGGAGTGCACAGCAAGATTTGCTCACCTGTCAGTAGTCCTGTATGGCCTGTATGTCATTAACAGCACAAGTGATCTTTACAGTTCACAAGATGTTCTACTAGAATCCACCTCTTGTCATCATTTATAAACTGCAAAGGAGATCACCAAGAATTAGATTATTTGCATGAGTCTTATTCTGTAATAAGAATATATATTGTCTTAACACACAGAGTGAAGTGTACAAATCCCTCCTCATCTAAAATGAGAAGACAACCTGGAATAATCCCCAACAAATTCTGTGTTTCATATCCACACAGATGAACTTGCTGTGGCTGCTTCTTAATTCCCATTCAGTTCAACTGCTTCTTTGCAAAATTCTGTGTTACTTCCAGACTTTGCATTTGACTGCCTTGAATGGCATTTGGCCATGGCTTCGCACATGTGGGGAGACCAGCTGCCCACATGCTTCTGGAATGAATCTTTTCCATAGGACAAACAGCTTTGCAACACTTTACCCTGCTGAGACAACAATTAACTAAGTAGTTTCTTTATAGATGAGAAGGTAGGACTTGCGGTCTTCCTTAAAGACCGTTGTCTGTACTGAACTTTCAGATGACCCACAGGGGTATTCCCAGAAACGTGCACTTTGCACGCAACCCAGAACACATGGAAGTCACATTCATCCCAGTATTACTGCTCTTGTGATCTCAGCAGGCCTAGAGGACCAAATGTCTGGAGGAGACACTTCTGGTGTGGACTTGCAAGCACAGCCAACCCCTCCAGCTCACTTCTCCCGTGGCGACTGGAGTAGTGTTTGCAAACTGAAACGATGCTGTTGTTGCATCCTACAAGCACTTTCCTGCTCTGTGCAAGCTTGGATATTGCTTCCATACACAGTGTAAGCTTTGCATTTTCAAAGATCTAATCTAATAATAGATTGGTCTACATTTGTGGCGTTGCCAGAAAAAGGCATATGTTGTCAGGCAGTCGAAGTCAGCAACAGTGCTGAAGTGGAAATGTGCTGAAACATTAAGAAGGCAGAAATCCAAAATAATCCATCTGAGCTTTGGCTATTAGGAAACTAAAAATACTGCCTTCCTACATATAGGCTTTCCACACGTACTTAGAGAAATACTGTTTGCCTGACGTCTCAAAATGATTAAAGGGCAATTCTTTTCCTTTCTTGGCTTTGGTGTGATAATAGAAGATGCTGCTGGCATTCAGCTTATCAAAGACTGGTTTAAGAGGAAAGAGAAATTATTGGAGTAAATTGAATGGAAGAGGCATGCGTAGTGTAATGCGGGAGAGAGAGATGACATTGAGGTCCTTCTCTTTTATCACACAAGGTTTGCAATTCCAATTTTTCATGTTTAGGTTTCCTCTGGGAAAAATCACTGGCTTGAACAAAGACCAGGCCACTGATCTTCTCTGTGCTGGTGGAAGACTTTGCTTTTAAATTTGGATGGCTCTGTGGTGCTGACCTTTTACAGAACTGCACTGGGTTGGGGATTGGACTTTGAGATGGTACACAAAGATGTGAGGTTTTGACATGCATTCTGAGGCAGCAGTTACGGGATTCCATCTGTACATATCCCTTAAATATCATCATTTTTAGATGCGTGCTCAGAAACTGGCATCTGTCACAATCATACTTTTTCTGCTGGGGTCAATATGTGCACAGACACATATTGCTGTTCTAGTACAAAATTCTTGCATAAATGCCGTCGTAGATCAGGCAAGGTTAGGTTTTTTTAGTATTAGTCTTTTCTCCTTTAAGACCACTAGCTTCTCCCTAGTCAGCATGCATGTGACTCAGTCAGGTAGTAGTAGCAAAGAGTTTTATTTCAATGACTTCTCTAGGGAATTCATCCACTAAATAACAACTACTTCTACCTCCTGGGACCCACCCGGAGCAGAATCCCAGAAGTCCTTTTTACCCAGCTTGGATTGCCCCTTGCACAGGTAGCATCCTTGTGCAGTTAAGAAGTGAGAGTAAAAAATTGAGCTGCTGCTATTTTCTGCTTCTTTTGGCACTATTCCTGGAGGGGGTTGAGTTGGTAAATGTGGCTGTCACAGCAGCTATTACCAGCGACACAAATAATTAAGTTGTGGTTTCTGTTGTGGTGGGGTCACGTCTGTACTTTATAATGATATGTCTGTGCTAGGAGGGAGTGTTACGCTTGATTGTTGTGATGGATGCTTCCAGGAAAGCAGGACGGGTCTCTAAAGGCAGGTTGTCTAATACTTTCCATGTACATGAAATCCTGTTGGTTACACGGCACATCACTAATTGAACTGCGTGTTGTTTCTTCTCAGTTTTCTGATGAGGTGATGGGGAGGGCAGCATCCATCTCATTTTTCTCCCTATTGCTTTTGGAGGGACTAGCTGCTGTGTTTGTTCTTTTCAGCTAGTCAGAAGAATGCTGAAGCCAGGTTTTAGTCTTGGTTCTTTAATCAAGTGAATGCTTTCATTTTTTGATGTCTTGAGCCACCAGTATGGGGTTCCAGACCTGCAGAAATCTTGAAGACTTTGGGACACAGATGCTCAGCAGTGCTGAGAAGCCCTGGTAGTCTCTGTTTGTTGAGTCCTGCTGAATTGTGCTTCATGCAGAAATTATACTGTAAACATGCTGTGAAATTTGAGGGCCTTGAGAACAATCTTTCTTTTTCCAGTATTTAAAGTATCTTCTGTAAGTTGCCTCAGATAAATTGGTTATTATTGTAGTGTAACTGTGAACTCCTGCTCTTTGGTTCTTAGAGACACATGCTCTTCCTGTTGCACCCAGTTTAGCTTCCCAGAGGGAGAAATTTCTTCTGTGGCTTGGGCAGCAAACACAGTCCGTGTGCTCTGCCATTCTCCTGGAGCGGCTGGGAGTGTTGTGGGGGTCAGGGATGCTGCCCAGCACTGTGCTGATGCTCTGCTGAAGGTCAGCGTGAGCTTGCAGAATGTCCTGCCAACCTTCCTGACATTGCTGGGGACCGACTGGATAGAAGCTGGGTTTTTTTCAGTAGATATTGCTGTGCGTATGTTGGTGTGTCAGGGGGAAAAGCCCTTTTCAACTGTATGTAGCGTTAAGCCTTGAGGCTGAAGCTTTTTTTGTTTGTGTGTCTGCAGTGGAAGAATCCCGTGTCACATCTGTTTTGTGTCTGCTGCTAGAGGTGACACTGTGCTAAGTGCTGCACGAGCTGGGGACGCTGTGCTGCACGTGGCCTGTGGTGCCAGAAGTGGGCATGGAGCAGAACAGAGGCCACAGGGGATGGGGTGGGGGGAAGCTCAGCATTGTGTCCACTGGCTTGATGACTGCTACCACTGCTCTACCTGGAGCGCCCCAGGAGAGGGGAGAGGACCAGCACAGGAAATCGGGATGCTCTCTGATGGTGGGAAAAGCCTCTGAAGCAGCCAGAAGAGATACTGCGGCTTGGTTGAGAGATTAGGTGTCAAACCTTGATGAGGCAAGAAACTTCAGTGGGCAAAAAGGGAAGATGGGTGCACATGTGAACCATGGGAAGGCTTTTGGAGGGTGCTGGAATGATCAGTCACTGAGCAAATCTTTTTGCTCTGTGTCAGTGCAACACAGCAGGTCCTGGCTGTGATGGGAAACCTTAAGGGATATGGTAATTAAGAAAAGTAACTAAGAACGAAGTCATAAAAATAGTAAGAGTTTTACCAGCTCCACTGTGCATAGGCAAGCAGGGAATGTGGGTCACACAGTATGAGTTAGCCAGGAATAAAATCCAGGTCTGTTAATGCCTCAGGCCTCCCCCAAAACACCAGACCGTGACTCTTTCCTCCAGCACAGCTTGGATGGGAAAGGACCTCCATTTTAGGTGGAAGAGGAGGCCCTGCTCAGCCCAGCAGCTAATCATGTTCTCCTGATGTTTGCCTTTGCCAGGTGCAAGTTCTTCAGCCTCACGGAAACCCCCGAGGACTACACCATCATTGTGGATGAAGAGGGCTTCCTAGGTAAGGGTCAGCATGTGCCACTTCAGTATCCAGCTTGGGGCTGGGCCAGGAAAACATGTCATCTCACTGAGGTTATAAACCAGAGTGTTTGTACAACAGGTCTCTTTGTCAGTGCTGGAAGTACAGCTCTGGAAGGTGCTTTGATCACTTAAGCACACTGTCTGTGCTGCCATGCTGTACAAGGCAATGCACACATGGAATATGAATATATCTGAATGCTGTGAGAGGATCACACACAAGTCTTACAGAGCAGTTTAAGCATGTTTGAAAAAGCAAAACCATCTGCGGTAGGATTGTGTTAAAATGAGCTGGCTGGTGTCCCCAGGCCTGCACAAGCACACCACATCTTGCATCTCCAGCTTCTACCAACCTCTCTCTTTCAACAGAGCACTTAAAGAGGTAGTTTGCATCATCCCCACAGCCAGCACAATCACAAGTCCTGTGATTTATGCCCCTTTCTTAGGCCCAGCTCTCCCTGTACTAAATGTGCCATGTTTGCCTGTAGTGGCTGAAAGGGTCAAAGGTGGAGTCAGCAGTGCATCACAGAAGGTGACTGGCACGTGCTTGAGAGCTGCAGATTCTTGGCATTGTGCATATGGGGATGTAGAGAATGGTTTGGCTTTGTAGATGGAAATAGTTTGTAATAACCTTTATCATGTGTGGAGGTTTCGTTTGTAGCAGTGCTATTGAGGTGGTGGAATGAGGAAGTGTTGGGCAGCTATTATTATTATTATTTTTGTTCAGTCGCTCCTTTCTGTGGTTGGAATTAAAAGTCTACACATTTTAGAGGTTGGGGAAAATTCATTAAAATACGAAAAATGAGGATTTCATTCCTGAATAGGAATTAACTCTTGAGAACCTTTGTGTGACACTGTAATATTCAGTGGATTTGTAATATCCAAACCACAAGGAGAAAGAAACAACACCAGCTTTATTTAGTACAAAGTTTTATGATCACTACTTATAAACATGTAATGGAACAAGCTACATTTTACGCGAGTACATGAAGATTTTAATAAATTCATCACTATGCTGAGAATGCTATGTGGATCTTTACAGCTGTATCTGTTTATAATTTGGGAGTTTGGGAGATTGATTGAAAGTCTATGTCATGCACTTTTGCTCCCAGAAGAGGAAGTGACATATGGTTCTGCTGCCAGAATGTCCCTTGTATTTTTTCAAGGGGCATATGCACAAGAATTTTACTACTATTGGTAATATCAGCTTTTTGTTATCAGTGGCAACTGGGGAAAATCAGTTCTAATTTGGTTTTGCCTTAGTAGGATGCAGAGCCTCCCTCTAAGAGCTGCATTTTAAGAGAAGGCTCACTAAAGGAGGAGAAAGTTTTTTGGTTATTTTCCAAGGAGCACAGCACATGGCAGAGTGAAAAACGCAGAGATTCTCATTCTCAGGAGGGAGTCTGTGTCACTGAACCATGCTGTCCCTGCAGGTGGGATATGCCAGGGGCACACTCATCCTCCAGCATCATGCCTGTGTCTGACATCATGGCACTCGTTCCTCTTCAGTTGGCATGATGCAGATTTCTCAATTCAGTCACTGGTGACAAGTTGTATTGCAGCCACCCCTGAACAGTCTCCAGCAGCCACACTGCTATTTATCTCTCTGGAAATTATTCCAGCTCGAATCAAAGGTGAGCTCAAGCAGTGGTCTTGCTCATCTGACTGTTGCACTGTGCACCACTGGTTGTGCTTGGAGCAAATCCCAGGTCTGGCACAACCACAGCCCTCAAGAAGCTGCATGTCCCATTGGTGCCCAGGTTATCTCTGTGAACCAGGCAGTGCTGCTGCATTTCAAAGCAGCAGTTCTCTCTGCTTGGATCTTCTGTTGCCCTGGCTCTCACTGGCAACTGAACTTAGTGCTGGTAGTCACAGTGCCCGTGGACCTTCCACTGGGCTGTGGTTTTGGCATGTAACACCCCTGTTCTTTTCAAATACACAGGGTGCAGTTGGGGTGCTGAAGCAGAGCTTTGCAGGAGAAAAGATCACTTTCCAGGCAGTGCAGGGGCAGGAGGAAGCACGCTAAGGCCATCCTCTGCTTCAGCATGGTGTGGGAGCCATGTGCAAAACCCAGCCTGGGTAGTAGTGTCTCAGAGCTGGCGGCTTCATCACCTTTTCTGTGCGTTTTCCTGGTAAGTGATGATCTGCTGGTGAGACCTGTACACACCACATCCTAACTCTCCTACCACAACCCCCACATCCTTTGGGTTTGTGTCCAGCCCAGTTCTTTTTTCTGAATTGTCGCCACCACATCCAAAGCTTCATCTCAGGGTTAGCCCTGTCTGCAGTTGTTCCATCCCTGTTCCTCAATTCAAGATTTTCACAGTCTGGAGAAATCCAGTATCTAATGTATAGGATGCTCTGTAACAGTGAAGGGTCTCTGCTTCCTTCCCTGCTTCCCCTCACAGTCTAGCTATAAATGTCTCAGCAAGAGGAAGCTCACTTTGCCATTGTATAGCCTGTAATCAGCATGTGGGCTTGAACAGAATCAAAATCTTTAAGAGTTCCAGCATCCCACCTTCTTGCAAAACAGCACCAATCACATCTGCCTCGAGTGCATCAGCTGCTTCTTGTCCTGGGTAATGAAGTGCCAAATTCAGCTCAAGAATTACAGGGTAAACCTTCACCTTTGATGAGGAGTTTAGATAGCAAGTCCAACAGAAATTACTTTCTTTTTCTTTCCAGGTAATTTTTTTTTTTTTTGCAGTGCTTAACAAACTCAGTGTAAGTCTCAGAAGGACAGGTTTTTCTGTGTGAAGAATTAGGATCTTTCTTTCTCAGGCACCTGTATGAATTTTTGCTGCAGCAGCAATGAGAAAGTTGTCCTGATAGCTGGCACCTCCCGTGTTAGCCAGGCCCCTTCTCCTGCAAACCACAGACACCACTGATGGGAAAAGAGCAGGCTGAAGAAATACCAGCACTTTCATCAATCCTTGAGGTTAACACTTAAAATGTCCTGACATGCAGTAATCATTCTTAACTGTTTTGTCAAAAAATAATCTCTAGGCTTGTTTCCCTGAGAGCAGCAAGTGAGTCAGGCTGATAGAGAAGTAATTATTTCTTCTCCCCAGAAAATGTCTGCAGTGCAAAGCCATAACCTGCTTAAGCATTCATAGTGCTGAAAGGGAATGGCCACAGCCTAATTCTTTGCTTTAATTGCCTGGTGGTGAGGTGGGGATTATATCTGCACAGAACCTTGTTTGTTCCAGTGGCTGTTTCTTGGGCTTTGGCCTGCTAATAAGGAAGAATTTTATTCAGCAAATAACACAGGGAATGGTGCACAGAAAGCTCTTTTCCTAGCTGATACTGAGATGAACTAGTAGAATAAGTTTGGCCATGGGCCCTCCTGCATGAAGACAAGTGTCTCAGCTACTGGGGTGCTTGGACAGCCATGTACAATCCTGGCAATTATCCCCTGCTGCCCAGCCAGCAGAAAAGTGGAGCGGCTGCTGCTCCCTGAAATACAGGAACATTTGTTTTGTTGTCTGCTTTTTACCCCAAGGTTTGGCTGAAAGCGGGAGCTGTTTGTGCATGTGCAGATAAGCCATAGCCCCTGTGTTCTCTGCATAGTCTGTCCCTTTTCCGGAGAGCAGCAAGGACAGACTCCCTGCCTCTGGGCAGCTGCACAAGCAGAGCTTCTACCCTGTGGTCTTGCTGGTCCCAGTAGTTTCTATTCATCAAAGGTTTTAGACTTCACACGCTGAAAGGAAACACATGCCAGCATACCTGGAGATAACCATGCTCTTGGAAACCTTGTTTATGTGCATTGGGAACATCTGCTTTGATGGGGGCTGAGACAGTCTGTCACCCAGGTGAAGCTGTCGTGAAGATGGAATATAGTAAGGCAACATGTTGCTAAGGTTTTCAAGGTGAGGTTACTGCCTTCCCAGCCTTGGCGCTTGCTTGGTGTCCCTTGCATGCAGGGCAGTGAACTTTGAAGGTATTGAAGAAGGGGAAAAGAAATCAAATGCTGGGGCCAAGGAAGGAGTGAATCACTGTGATTTTCAAGGTGGTAAACATGTATTTCTAGGTCCAGGGAAATCTGGGGTAAGGGAAGCACATCCCCTTCATGTACTCCGGTCTTCTTTCTCCCAGAACTGGCAAGCCCATTTCATGTAGGTCCCTGCAGTCAGTAGATCTTAGGTCCTGACTGATCTCTTCTGGGTCAGAACCAGAGAGGAAAAGCCATTTCATTTCAGTACTGAGGCAGCAGTGGGAAACGTCTTCTGAGGTGCAGATCCGCCGTGTGAACGTGGAGCAAGACTCGTGCTCTCCCCACACTGAGGTTCATCTGCAAGATGGACGTGACAGTCCTTCCTTAAACCGTTTTTGGCTGCCTGATAAAGCTAGTAACTTCCCTAAGAGCAGAAATCCATTCATTTACACAGCTTCTAGAAGGAGGAGGCTCTTAGTCTCAGCTCATACTTCACAGTAAATTACCCCGTACATTAAGTATAATGGAACTATTTGAAAAATCTCAGCTAGTTAGAGTGGCAGAAAAATTTTCATTCTAATAAAAAAAAGAATAAAAATTAAAAAGCCATCTTGCTGGCAGTGCTTTGTTTACCATCACTTTGTGCTTTGATAACCATCACTGTCAGACAACCTGTTTCCTCTCTGACCTCGGATTCAGGACCAGCGTATGCTTTAGTACCACACTGAGTTCCTATTTCAGTAACATCAAAATGGTAAATTGCTTTCAGTGTCCTCTCTCTTTTCCTGTATATGAAATGGCTGAGAAGTCAGCTTATGAATGAGTCCAAGCACTGAACCCATCTAGCTCAGAACAATCTTTAACTTTATTTAAAGATAACAGAAGGAAGCAAGCCAATAGCTGCATCTGGTTTTCTGAATATTGCTTCTATAACTATTTTTCTTCTAATTTTTTTATTGCCCCATGACTAGGCCTTTGTATCTGAGGCACAGTGGCATAATTTGCTTGCTGACATTTATAGTGCAAGATTCCTCCCCCGGACGGCCAAGAGTGCCTGTGGTTGCTAGGCAGAACATGTTTTTTTCTACTAAACACGTGTATAATCACTCTCTTTTGAATCTCTGTATTGGCTAGACTATGCTGTGTCTGGGGTTTTTAGGTTTTTTTAAGTAATGTGGTATTAATGACCTAAATTCAAATTAAAATGTGGGGATTTGATTATTGCCTAATTAGAAATGTGTGCTTGGCTGGGGAGGTTTTTCCTGCAATGTGTGTGTGCTGATAGAGATCAATAAACATTTTGGGGGTCTGTGATTACAGGGGATTTCTGCCCAAGAGGTAGTAGGGTTTAGTAGTTAAAGCTTTGGGGGGAAAGGAGGGAAGGATGAGAAATATATCATATTCCAAGATCTGGTTTGTGTCACCTGGGGAAAGGAGCACTTTGTCTTCTTAGAGCTTGTATGTGAGTGGGTTTGCAAATTCTGACAGCATGCATTATTATTCCTTATGTTTGTGACCTGCCACATGAAGTCTTTCAGTTCAGTTTCTCTGCTTGCTCCTATTTAAAGAAGTACTGCATAAATAATACATATATTTCACTGTTTCCAGCAGATGGGTGTGTATTGATACTTATTTTTGTTTCACAGCCTGTGGTGAGAAAGCTGAGACTTCTCTTCCTGAACCACTTGACTGGCCATGATTTCCTCCTTTAAATTTATTACATCTTGACTGCTTCCAAGCACTTTCCAAAGTCCAAGATAAATGATCAGACAGATACCAGGGCTCCTTCTTATGAACCCCTCACATAAATGCAGGACCTACAAAGCTTTTCTGACTGAAATGGTGGAACGATTCATTGACATTTTAGATTGCTTTCTAAGAGCAAGATGCAGCTCAACAGGGAAGTAGCAGCCCTACTTATATTTTTCAATAGAGAGCATTTGACCATCTGCTTGTTCTTCCACTGGTGCATTTCTGTTTTTTTCTGAAGGGTGGGGGTGAGGGGAGAGGATGGCTTGCCTTGTTTGTGCTGGAGCTGGCCACAGTCTGCCAGCTGCCAGGAGACACACCAGAGTCTGTGCCAGGAAGGGCCAAGGCTGAACACACACATGTAAGACCTTTTGGAGCATTTATATATTGTAAGTGCTGGTAAGACTGTAATTTGTCATCTGTCCCTTTTAAGTGAATTTTATACGGAGCACCCTGTGAGAGATGGGGAAGTGCTATTGCCCCCCGTCACAGCTTGAGAAGTGAAGCACAGGGAAAGCTGAGGAATGAGTGATACAATCAGCAAAATGAGCCCCTTTTCCCATGGCTGAAAGCATTCAACCATCAGTTCCCAACCTTTGCTAGTTGTGAATATGCTTTAAATTTAAGCCATACTTTTCTCAAGTTCATGACCTGGATGAGGAAGTGGATTTCCTCCACCTTGGCATCTCATAAATGCTATGACCTCAGTCTAGAAATGGAAACTTCAATAACCCTTGAAAAAGACCAGTCTGTCATCATCTGCAAACAGAGAAAACATCTCTTTCATGGTAATCCGTTGCAAAATGCCAGCACGCGGCACTCCCCAGGGTTGGTCTCTGAGCAGATTTGCCAGATGTTCTCGTCAGTGCAGGAGATGCTTCCGGTTTCCCAAGGATCAGCAGTCATTCATCAAGGTGAGAAAAATTCTGTTCCTCACAGGCTTGGAGGATTCTGCTGATCAAGTGAGATTGGAAAGCCAAAAAACTTAAATCCTGTCTGTACCCAGACAGAGACTCTCAGGCAGAAGTGGCAGGTTTGTGCCCTAAAACTTCATCAGCTTTATTTTCTCAGGCTGCCAGTGATCAATCTTTTCCAGCTTTCTGCCCACCAAGTGGGCAGATCCAGCAGAGCTAATGATGGATCAAGGGTAGCTCTCATAATCCCAGTGCAATGTGTCTAGTTGTTTGGTTTTCACTAGAATCAGTCGAGCTCCTTATCTGACTCTGGAAATGCAGACTGCTGCACGTGCCTGCCTCCACACCAGGAGTTCTCTTTTGCTTGATGCTTTCAGCTAATTCTTGTGCAGTTAAAACAAAGAGGGGATGCTCTTTCCTTTGCATGCACGAAGTTATGGTGGCACTCTGGCCAACCCTCATCTTCAGGCTTTTGGCCTGACAGTCACAGTCATTTTGGGTTTGTGGAAGGGCTGCTCCATGGGCAAGTGAGCCTTTCCCAAGGGAGCAGCATTGCTGCTGCAATCACAGGGTGAAGGCACAGGGAACCAGAGCACCATGGTGAAGGGCGCAGGTTCTGCTGCAGGCTTTGCTGTTTGACCTTGGACAAGTCTCTCATTGTGTCTCAGTTTCCTCATCTGAAAAACAGGGATAATCCTACTGAATCACCTCTTAACAGGCCTTGCAAAGATTAATTAGTAAACACGTGGAAACGCTTTGATAATGTAACAGGCAAGCACCTTTATAAATAATAATAATTGAGGTAGCTTCTGTCCCTCAGGATTCCCTTTTACAATGGGTGCTCTTGCAGTCTACAGAACAAATCACCTCTGTAGTGGAACAGATTGGAGATTATGGTGGGAAAAAATACCCTTTATGGGGAAAGTTACGTAATCTTTTAAAAATCTCCTATCTGAGCATTTAATCTTGCGCAGGATTAAGATTCACAACATCAAGGTTACAGTCATACAGTTAGGAATTTAGTGGCTCCGTTTTCAAGACTTGTTTGAAAATTTAGTGGCTCCATTTTCAAGACTTGTTTGAAATGTAATTATTTGCTCTACTCGGTCAGTCCAGTGAAATCTTGTCTGAATTATTTTCTTTCCAAAGGAAAAAAAAAAAAAAAGGATTCTTTTTTGCTATTTTGTTTGAAAATGCAGGCGGAATGGTAGATGTGAGTCCAACTGCATGGGTTGTTTTTTTGGTGTTCTTTGATTTCTGTGGTTTGGGTTTTTCCGTGGAACGCGCTGCCTGCGTCCCCGAGCCGGCAGCAACCAGAGCCGGCAGCGTTGCCTTCGACTGTCTGGGCTGGGTTCTCTCTAGCCCTGGCTCGCAGAGTCTGTGAGCAAAGCCTTTGCCAGGAGTTTTTGAAACACGGGGAAAGTTTTGTCAGGAAGTGGGAAATCTGCTGATTTCTGCAGTTCCTGTTACCGGACTATCAGAGACAAAACCCTCCGTTCTTTTGGGCTGTGGGTCCCATTAGCTCGTGAAGCAGGGAATGGGTGAGGAGAGCCTGGCCATGGCAGTCCTTCCCTGGTTGGGAGCAAAAAGCCGTGGTTGACAGGTTGGGAAGGACCCAGCTCTGGCACAGAGAGGGCATCAAAGTCCGTGTGCTCAGGAGGCAATCCTGCACAGGACAGATGCACCCATAGCCATGCTCTGAACACATCTTGAGACAAACTTCTAATCTTCTTTGTTTGTCACTAAAGATAAAAACCAATTTCTGCTCCCTTCTTCATTCTCATGAGCACATGGCAGCTTTTGAAGATTGGATCTGGTTTTAATTTCCCAGTTTTGCTCGTTATTAGTGGTGTGCTATCCTGTGAAGAGGAAGAAGGAGAGCAGACTGATTTCCTGAGAGCTGACCAGAGCCCAGCCTGGATTTGTCTTCCTAACCCAGCTCTCTAGTGAGAGTGGACATAATGATTATTTTTGGAATCTGCCTTGCCATGTTCCACGTTTTTAGCCAAACATAATAATGATGCTTTGTTTTTGGACTGTATTCATACTTCCTCTCTTATGAGACCTCTGTGAGGTAAGAATTATTTTCTCCCACGTATGAGAAAACTGATAAAAAGGAGACCAAATGACTTGTTTAAGGTCATATACATGCTTTTTGGGACAAATCAACCTTAACTAGAAGCCCAAACTGACATCAATTTAGCTGCACTTCAAAATCAGATTTTATTTACCACTGTATTGCAGACCTAAATATCTGTTCTAAGACACTGCTGCAAAACTGTGGTAAAACAGTTTCCTTGTGATCTTCCTGGTAGTCTGTAGTGAGTCCCTCAGTCCTCTCTGCCCATGGCCAGGTGGGAGTTGTGCTGCTGCATTATAACAACGCCTGTGTATAGACTTGACTTTATTGTGCAATACCTTTTGTTGCTAGGTCATTGTCTGGCCTGGCAAGAACTTGTCTCTTCCTCTTAGACTTTGATATTAGTCTGAGTTTTTTGTTTCTCAGAGCAGAAATCACAAGCAGAAAGCTAAGAAAGGAGGCCACCAGAAACAGATTTTCAAAGTGAGCATTTCTGTGCATTTTGCATGACTGCCCCAATCTCATTGTAAATGCACTTCTCCTGTTTGCTTCATTTTTAAAAGCAGTGTAAAAGTATAACCAGCTTAGTTTTTAGATTGCTTAGACAAAGTTTAAAGCCAAAAGGATTGCAAGAGGAGAAGTAGTTGAAAATGAGATTAAAGCAGGAGTTTCTGTAGAAGCATTTCCTTTTATCAGTCCTTTATTGCTCTCTTAGTGGACACTTGTAATGGAGCTCTTCCTTAGGAGAGGCTGCTGATTTTGGTGGAGAGAAGGCAGCCTTCCAGTGCATGGATTTGCAAGTTCTCCATCTGTAAAGGACTGTGGCATCAGCCCCTCAAGAAGGACTGGTGTTTGTTGTCCTATGGCCTGATTGAAAAGGATAGCTGCATGCCCTAGTTAGATGTTTAGTCCCTTGGAAAGCAGAGGAGATACTTGTCAGAGTCAGGATTTCAGAGCTGGGCTATGTGTTTGCACAGCTTCATTTAATTCCAAGTTACCCTTGGGTTATTTAATTTCCTGACAGCTGCAAAAACAGTGTTCTCAGATAACAATGGCTTCTAATTAGGCAATGTGCCTAAAATGGTAGAATGTTTTATTTGACCATGACACTAATATTTTGCGTGCAGCTTGGAGATGAGAAAGTCGAGTGGGTTGCACTTCCAGCTTCCTTTGGCAGAGCTGTGTCTCTCTTGGATGCTCAGTGAATAACGCCGAAGGCGTGCCCGCTCCTCTGCCCCTGCGCTGCAGACACCTCTCGTTGTTTTGGACTGTGTCATCAGGAAATCTGCCTTTCAGCTGGAACCACCTTCCAGAAATATGTTTTATCAGCACAGCAGGACTAACAGGACTTGCATAGCTGAGGCTGCAGAGCATTCCAGGGACACACAGGCAACAAGAAAGCAGATGAGATTTACCTGTAGCTGTGGGTTGTAGCTTCTTGGGGGTTCTGTTCCACTGCAGAGCTGCCCAGATGTTGCTTTTATGGCTCGTGCGCTTAGTACACAATCAGGCAGTGGTAGAAATAAACATACAAGTCAACTCTTCTTCCAAATCATTTGTTCCATTTGGAAAGGGTGTTAGCATCAGGTTATATTAATTAGATCCTGACACATGATCTGGGCTTGTGGAAGGTTTATGCTTTGGGCTGTACAAATTGATGATCTCTGAATTCCCTCCTGTGAGAGCAAAAAGTAGCTGTTGGGGAGTCTGTCACCTCCTTTAATTCTTAGACATCCCTTGAAGTCTTGAATCTAAAAGAAAATAGGTAATTTCTTTTATGCTGTTTTGCTCCCTACTTTAGGTCCTTTCCAGCATTCTGGCAATTCCCATACCACTTCTTACCCTTGCAGAACTTTAAGTTCTTTAAGACCCTGTTCATATAACCATGATAAAAAATTGCACCTCTGATAAATCAAATGCCTACTTAAAAGTTTTGCAACTTTGCTAACTCTTTTGCTAACCTGCAATCAGATTTTAACACTGGCTTTCAGCTGAGCACTCCTTACATCATGTCCTGTGCCAGGGGGCTCTTTGGAAGGTTTCTTCTGTATGGATTCTCTGTAGCCATTTGCTTTTAGGTGACTGATCCTGCTCAGACACCATAATACAATGAAAGAGAGATTAGGCATCAATTGCAGTGCAAATAACAATGAAAAAATATTGTCTGTATTAATCTGGCCATACCCAGTTATTTTGAGATGCTGGTCTGTTTGAAGGAGCTGTGGATGTTGGCTCAGGTTGGCTTGTGGCTACGTGAGCATGGGTCAGCAAGGATAGGAGAGGAGCAGGGAGTTTTTATTCGTCCTTCCCCACTACAGTTCCCTACCAGTCAATAACTGAGGGATTTCTAAATTACAGGTTGAATCCACATTACCATATTTAATAGCTGTCAGTATACCAAGCCACCACAAAGTTGTCTAAACCCCTTATGAAGCCTCTTCATTCTTTTGGTCTCCATGACATCCTCTGTCAGCACACTGCAGGATTTCAGGTGTTGGCTGCTTGCAGTGGAGCACGATGATGCCTGTGGTCTTACTCAGTTCTCCTCCCAGCAGTTCTTAAGGGTCTTTGAGCATCAGCTTGTGGTTTCTCAAAGAGCTGTCCACAGTGTTTCCAAGACTCTTAATAAGAGGATGAACAGAGCCTTAATAAAAATATAAAATAACGTAGGTTGTGCCAGGGTATCCCGTAAATGTGCCTCCACTGAGAACTGACTGCTTATTGTTATTTTTCTTAAAAGTCCACCAGAGGATCTTCACTTTCTGAGACAAATTCTGCCTTTTGATGAGCTGTTTAACAATATATATCTTCCCTTAAAATCCCATTTCTGACAGCTCTATGATAGCTATTATACTCCTAACAGAAAAAAATCCAGTTGATTTTCTCATGACAGAGAAGAATAAAATTCTAAAATAACACTTGAAGACAAACCAAAAGAATCACAATATATTTGGGTTCTTCCCTCCCTCTCTCTTTCTCCTCCCTCTCTCTATGAATGTGCCTATCAGTTTGAATCACATAATTTATAAATCCTAAATCCTGACTCTAGGATCTAAGGTGTAAGATGCAATGTGCTTCTTCAGAGATGCACTTAGCTTCCTTCAGAGTAGCATAAAAACTCAGATTTATTTTCCTCCATAATCCTTCAAGATTTCTGCAGACCATCTAGGCACCATGGTAAACATGTTCCCAGTTTTGCTTCTCCATTTTTCCTTTGGGTTTGCTCTCTCTGGGATTTCCATCACCATGTTCTACCAAAAACATTCTCATGTTTATTTTACAAGATCTACTGACCCCTCTGCAGTTCCAACTTCCCTATTCCCACGTTTATTGAATGTTTACAGTTGGTAAGAACTGTATCTCCACAGTCACAGTCTGCATTTATTGTTTGAGTTGGTTTTGGAGCGCATGACACTGAAGAGGTTCATAAAATGTGAGAGGCGACTTTTCAAGGTGTCAGCAGCACTGACCTTGTGGCTGACAAGCCCTTGCAGGGTCCCCAGAAACCTGATTTCTTTATCTTTGCGTCTTTCACATTGCTGAGCAGATTGCAAGCACTAAATAAGTGTTAATCTCTGGAGCCCTGCTGAAGTAACTTGTGTCTGCGAGGTATTTATTTCACAGTTGTTTTTCTCTTCTGCTTCCCTGGGCTTGGCTAAGATGTTTATTTACTGAAACGCTTTGAGCTGAACTTGTGTACTTAAGAGTTGCCAATTTAAATATATATAAATATATATAGATATATAAAGCCTGTGTATGTTTGTGGATATACCTATATTTGAATATATATATATTTATTCAGGGATACAGAAGAGGTCTAAGTGAAAGCATTTTTAACTCTTCTTTTCCAGAAACCTGTCCTTCAACTCTAGCTTAAAACTGAAAAGTGTATTGGATTTTCGATATATCTACCCAGAGCATCTGCCAGGACCAAACCAAGTTTTTCTGTAGTTGGTGAATTGAATAGGCAGCTCCCACACGAACACTGACATCCGTAAGAGAGGCAAGCCCAGAAGAGCAGGGAATCCTCAGGAGCTAAATGACTGCTTGTGTCCTGACCTCTTGAGCACTGTTGTTGTACAGCTGAAATCCTCAGATTTTAGGTTTGGTGAATTAGGTATTTTATTTTATTTCTTTTTAAAAGTTAGGATTGAGCCTTTGGAGAAGCGGGATAGAATTTATGTGGACCATCATGTGAATAAACCTCTGGTGGATGCTTGTTTTTGCATTTTAGCCAGTGAACAAAAACCATATAACCTCTTGAACAAGCTTTGTGCTGTTTGCAGCAGACAGGAGTGCCTGCCCTGATGGAGGTGAACCATGGCTTTTCATCCTCTAAGCAGAGCAGAGATCATTTTCCCCCTAAATTCATTTTTAGAGTTTGTATAAACAAATTCTTGACCTGGATGAATACTCCCAACATGCCACGATGTGCCTGGATTTAGTGGCTTGTACGTACCTTTACAAGGCACTGTGTTCATGTGTCCAAGGACAAGCCGTGCCAGCGTCTCAGAGTGTCTCCGATTGCCACCCATTCGGACGAAAGGAAACCACAAACAAACCAGTTTGCTTTCAAAAGTGCGACCTGTGCGCCTCGTAAATGTGAAGTTCAAAGCAGCTGCAGAGTGCACTTCACCAACCCCAAAGGAAAATGCTCTTGAGAACAGGGGGTTTAATAGTTCTTTGTGGAGCAATGGCTGCATCTTTAAGGCATTTGCACCTGCTTAATTTTAATGTGGTGTTAGCGAGTCAATTTGCGTGCTGAATGGGGCTTAAATATGCAAAAGATGAGAACCCCTTCCTGTTCTGCCCCATAGAGGTGGGGAAGGCAAAGCAGTGGGATGAGCCTGGCTCTTCACAGTGGGGCAGGAAGGAGGGGTTTTCTCCACGTAAAAGTTTGGGTGGATTGGTCTGACTCGGTTTCTGTGACAGAGGGCACTGATGGTCTGTTGGCAGTGCAGAACACGGGATTTGGAGCAGGGCTCTTACACAGGAGGCCGGGTGTGTGTCGGGGTGCTCGCTGCAGAGCACTGCAGGGTTTCAGATGGTGTTTGTGTCACTGACTCTCAGTCCTTCCCCAGCTGCTTTAAAAAGTCTCTCCAGCTGAGAAGTTTTTGGAGGGAAATTTACTGCGGAAAAAAATAGCCTGTTTTTAAGAGATTCTTGTGATTGAGTTCAGTCTGGTTTTGATGGACTCTTCTAGATGGGGACACTTTTTTTGTGAGTTTTGATTAGTTGGACTCCTGACAGAGGATGCAGTCTGCTTCCGTGTTTGAAAATGGAAAGGTGATGCTTTAAAAGCACTCAGTGGAAAATTGGATGAAGAGTTAAATACTGCTTTTCATCTGCTGCTTTTCATGTTTTTGAACTTTTCTTTCTTTTTTTATTTTTCCCCTCCAGTGAGCTCAAGGCAGCTGGTCTCTGGTCCGTGACCAGGTCTCCTAGCCTCTGCCACAGCAGAAAGACTGATAGTCATGTGGTCCAGGAGGCAAAAATCTGAAAGGCTCTTGTGTGTTTACCAAGTACTTTCTTCCAAGCAGCCATCGCAGCTCCAAGGTTCTAGGTGGCAAGAAAGGTTTGAGCTAAAACGCAGAAGGTCGTGGCTGCCAAGGTGAGCAGAAGGCAGAGAGGCTCAATGTGGCCAATTTCCCGTATAGAAAAGGGCTTCCTTACTGACCCCTGTGTGACCAAGTGAACAGCAGTTCAGTTGTGAACAGTGACCATAACTTAATTTCTACAGCTGATAGATACGCCATAATCTATTGTTTTTCTCCCAGCTTCTTCCTTCAATTCTAACAATTTGGCTACTCGTGCATTAGAGAGTAAGACTGATTTGGCCTTTCTCCTTTGAGGTGAGCGCAACAAGGCAGCCCCTTGTCATTATAGGACTAATTTGACCTGATCTTTTCCACTTGGGTGAAACAGTGGAATAAGAACTGGAGCCACGGATGTACTTTGGGTGGGTAGCGTGACCACGGAAAACACACTTAGCCTAGCAGGTTGGGAAGCACTTAATAAAGAGAAGGCACTTGTACTCAGAAATGCCAGAGAGAAATTGTGTAGAAAATTCTGTCAACTAATGGTCTGAAAAATATTCTGCAACGGCTATTTTCTACCCTTACTTCTAATTACATCTTATACATTAATAGTCTGAACAACTGGAGAATCACACACATTAATGTCACAGTTCACTTGCGACAATTTGTTTTGCAAGATAATGAACCGTGTCAGCAAAAGTTTAACGCTTGCTCTAGATGGGGCTGGCAGTACAGCCTGCTGGTAACTTTGCCAGTAAAATGCCCATGGTCTTTGACTGATTCTCTGCAAGATTCGGTAGCCTGGGGGGAGGTTATGCCATGACTTTTTGCCATTATTTTTTCATTTTGTTTAAGGCATGCTCAGGAGCAGCTTGGAAGGAAATACTGCAAAATACTGACAATTTCTTTTTTGAAGAGTTCTAGTCCTCTCATTCCTTGGCAGCAGAGGTGCCTTTGCGTGAGAAGGTACCTCCAGCTGAGGAAAGTCATTCACTCCAGGTGTAGGTTTGTGCACCCTGGAGTTTTTCAGCCACAGTGTCAGGAGTGACATCGAGTCTGTGGTGGTTTTTTGCAGTCCATAGTGCAGCTCCTGCTGGCAGAGGATACTGTACCCCTGGTTGTGGGGGAGGCCTCAGTGGTGCAGCTGGGAGCAGGGATCCTCAGAGGTGTGCAGCAGCAAGGGAGGTTTCTGACCCTGCCGTTAGCAATATAAATCAGAGGAAGAAGCAGAATAAAGGTGTAAATAGTTAGTCTGAGATTGTAGGGGACAAATCTGTGAATGAGAGCAGCAGTGATGGAGATAAGGACAGGCTGGTAGGGTGGGGAGATAAACCTCATGTCAGGGAAGACAGGGTACAGGACCAGTGGGCAGGACAAGAAGAGACAAAAAGAGAGTAAAGATGGACACAGGAACAAGGAGAATGGGAGGACACTACAGGGATCGAGCTGTAGAGGGTGACTGGAGTGGGGAGGTGGGAGGAGGGAAGAGAAGAAAGAGGAACAGGCTGGTGGGTGGTGGGTTTGTGGATGAGCAGAAACTGGTCACCCGGAGCACTCTCTCCTCCACTGCCCGCGAGGACGCTCACAGCAGCAAGGACCTGCCAGACAAAGGGTGTCTTTCATTCCAGATCCGCTCAGGGCAGTGGAAAAGGCCACCTACAGCTGCAGTGCACGGGGCAGGAGGATGGGCTGGCTCTAAAGCAGCAGCATGTGCAGCAGGCCTTGAAGCTCTGATACAACGGCAGCTTCCAGTGCCCAAGAAGGCAGTTGTACTGGTTTTGTTTCTGAGCATTTTGTTTAACTGTTCCTAAAAGTGCCTGACGTTATTAAAGGCTGATACCAAAACCCGTTTTGCCTGTGTTAATTTACCTCCTCTTGCAGGTGCCTCATGATGTGTGAGTCATTCAGTTGCATCACGACAGGCTGCTGCTTTGAGCTCCCTTGCAGTGCCCAGGGCTCTGTCACTGGCCTGGCCCCTGCCTGGGGGGTGAACGCGGCTGGGGCTGGGGCAGCCCCGTCCTTCCGGCTCTGGGGAGCTGGAGGCTAAATAAAGCGAATGGCAGCAATAGATACATTGATTTCATGGTAAATTGGATGGTGTCCCTGTCTGTGACAACGTCTGTTTGGCAGCCTCCCACCCTCAGAGCACTCAGCGTGGCAGCACTTCAGTGTGTCAGAGAAGTCCTCAGTTACCGTGCCAGTGGTGGGGTAGAGCAGGCTGCAGGATGATGGTTTGTGAGGCTGTGGGCAAGGAACCACTGTTTCCAGCTCCACGTGCTAAATGAGTCTTTAACTTCCACTGAGGTCAGTGGGGCGCAGGCACGTGCATTAGTGCTTCACTTGGTCTGCAGAGTTGCAGGATGAACTGTCCACTGGGACTGAGGAGTGCTGGGGAGCGTGATCCCTGACTGGTGGTGAATGTATTGCTTTCCAAGCATAGGTAATAGCCCCTGAATTCCAGGCTGTCATGGGATCTGCAGTAAATTGACCCTATGGAGAAACTGTGCAGATATTGTCCAGCTATACTGAGAAGAAGGATCACCCTTTTCATCGAGGGCAGATGTATAGGGAAGTTATAAAAGCTTAATAAATGGCAAATAAGTAGTTAATCGATTATTAACTCAAGTGCAGATTGCTTTTGCCTGTTTGAAGGGCCATCCATGCCACACATGGGAGAGATGGGGCTGCAACAACCCCGTGCTTCGTGTTTTCTTGCTCTCTTTCATCTTCAGGATCAGCTGGGAGTCGAGAGTCATCTCTGACTGTGTGTGGTTCAGACGAAGTCTAGATTTGTTTACCCTAAGAAGGAGGTCATGCGAGTCCAGCACAAACACAACAGCTTTGTTCTGCGGGATGCTTCTCTTCTGTGCTTGCTTTCATACCATGCTGTCCCGTGGCATTTCACAACAACAGTGGGGCACAGCAGAGCTGAAAAAGTTAGATATCCTTTTATTCTAGGACCCAAGATTTGGAGGACCAGTTCTAATTCGTACCGATTAGAGGTTAAGCTGCGTCAGAGCAGCACTTTGGGAACAGAGTTGGGGAGGACAGCCTGAAAGCAGGAGTCTGAGCTGAAGGCATGCTGAGCTGTGAGGTTGCTGGTGGGGCTGTGTGCCTGTCTGCCCACAGATTGACCAGCTCAGAAGGAGAGGGTAAAGCTGGGGAGCAGGGTTTTAGTCTGCATCACTTTGTAAACCTCCTCCTCTGGGACATCCATCATCTCTCTCAGTCAGTGCTTTCAGAACTGCTGTTTATCTGAAGATGTCTGTTTTGTTTCTTTGCTTGAGAGCTTCTGCTGAGTTTCTGCTAAGCCCTGTCATGGGACTGACTTTTGCTTGTGATGGCCTGCGATGTTCAGTGAAGTTCCACTTCGCACTTCTCAGATTATGTCTGCAGATATTAATTTAAACTATTCTCGTCTCTACTTATCTTCTTTGCTGTCCTAACGTTTCTCATGCTGTGAAAGCAGCCAGAATGCATTTTTGCTTATATCTGTGGTCTCTCTGTATTAGATGGAGATGTAAACTCAGGGGGGCAAGAAACATCTTTCGGAAACAAGTGCAGGCCCTTTGGAGTACAGCTGTTCCTGCTCCATTTGATGCAAGTGATCAGTAAAGCCTTAGATTAAAAACTTACATTGTGCAAGCATTTAAAACCAAACTACATGTTAAATCAACTCGCTCTCATCTGGTGAGGCATGCTAAACATCCTGATACCTGCTTTTCTGCTTGCTGTCTTCTTTTTTATGATTAACAGCTCACCTTCCTATGCAGGGTTTCCCTTTCCACAGCTGGTGTGTCCTGCAGGGTGGACGAGTAGAAGCCAAGCCACAGTGGTGCTTCTGGCTCAAGAATCTGCCCTCCCAGCCACCCTTTGGGCTGTGCCTTGTTCTGCTTGAAGATCTTGAGAAGCTGCAGAAGTGTCTGTGGGGTTGAACCGCTATTGTCCCTTTCAGAGAGGGAAGTGGTGGCTCTGACCCAACAGAAGAGTGAGTTTGCTGCCTGCTCCCGGCCCAGCAGTGCTTGGTTCACTCACCCAGGGCCCCTGTGCTGACCCCCGTGCTGCAGGGCTTTTGCACCTCTAAGTAGTCACTGCTTTGGCACAGTTTAGGTGAGCACTGCTTACCCATTTTCATCTGAAAAACGTTTTAATTGGTGTTACTTTTCGTTATAGAATGGTTTGGGTTGGAAAGAACAGATCATCTTGTTCCTCTTTTTCTTCCTCTTTCTAAACATTTGCATTTCTGTTGATGAGGATTTGCAGGAATGCCGATATCTCTTGCTGCATCCCAGGAGAGAGTAAACTCTGTGGGGGAAGTTGTTTTCCATTAATAATCACTTATTCCCCCTAATTTGAATGGAAAGCAAGACTTTACTAATCTTTTTAAATTGTCAGCTTAATTCAGTGTTCGTTACCAGTATCTCTGTAGCATTCTGGGCAATTTGTGAACTGAGAGAAGTTAATACATATTGTGCTTGGCACAAATAGGCAGAGGCCAGTAGGCTGGCGAAATGTCAGCTCTCCTTACCTAGCCCAGGCAGGTTTTGGCATACCTGGAATTGCAGGTGGCGTTAATGCAGTGTGAGAGATGCTTCCAGCAGTTTGCATCACAGAGTGTGATCAGCAGGCTGTTAAAGAGGCTGCAGGCTCCCTGTCACTGGGTGATCTCAGATAATGCATCCAATAGAATTGGGAATCATCTAGGGCTAACTGGCCTTGCCATAGACTGGCTGTATTTTGCCTGAAGATCTTTCAATCCTGGTGTTTCTGGTCTGCGTGGTGTGTATTACAGATGTACACAGCTCTTGTCACCAAGCAGGGACAGCAGTGCGTTGCATACTCTGGCAGTGTAGGAAGTCGTAAAAGCTAGGCAGGAATTAGGAGCAGGGCATATTATTCCAGTGTTTTAGATGGAGAACTGAGATCCAGTGAGATGCTTTGCAGGATAATCTGTGGCAGAGACTGGTCTGGTATTCTGTGCCCCAAATGAAGCTCCTCTTTGCTGGAGCTTGTTTAAAAATACATGTCAGTGAAACAGAGCTCGCAGGCCTCCTTGGCTGAGTGCCCATAGCTAATCACTAGAGATTTCACAGTGAAGCCTTTCAGTGTGTCTGTTTGATTAATGGCTCATATTTTGCAGATCTGAGGCTTTTTATTTTATTCTTACATTTAATACATATTACTTTTATGAGTTAAATATGTTTTAATTCCATCTTAAATCCAGTGGAACAATCTTTACAGTGAAGTTGGCTTTCTTTTTTTGCACAGCAGCAGCATGTTTGCAGAGGCTCGTGTTTGGACATGCAGCTGGTTAGTAGGATTCTTCACAGTCCTGTTGTATGCACTTCCCTGGAAGTCTCTTAAGAGTAAAAAACCAAAGAGCTCAGAAACACCATGGAACTGAACCTCAGTGCGTTATGCCTCAAGGCTGTGAGGGATAACTCTGCTGCTCTCCCAGGAGAGAGGTTTGGTATGTCAGGCTGTCACAAAGGTATGTGCAGAGAGGCTGGGTGGGAATGGGAATGCATGTTTGGGTCCACTGAGATGACCTTGTGGAGCCCAGGTGGTTTCCCTTGGCCAACCTCAGTGTGTCGGAGTGAAACCTGATTTTTACAAGTTCACACAGTCTGTGTGCTGCTCCCTTCCTTTGGAATTAAGCATCCTTTTCTTTCCCCCCGGCAGGAAGGCCCCCAGGCACGCTCCCATTGTGGCCATGCTGTGTGGGACAGGCTGTGTGCTGCAACTCCGGCATAAGTGCTGCAGCAGCAACTGCAGCTGGTGTTGGATAAGCTGTGCCCCTCCATCTGTTCAGCTGTGGATTCCTGAGGATGCCTTTTCCCCCCACTTGCACACGTGCACGAGCGAGCTGCCCCTCTCTAAGTACGAGGGTTCCTTAACATGGGGTTTAGCAGTTGTGCCGTGTCTGCCTGCAGAGCTTTGATCTTGAGAAGGGCACTCGAGCAGCAACACCACTGCGGCCATGTCAAGTGCCTTTATCCCAGGCACCTGGGGCTGGAGTCTCAGCAGGGAGCAGCTTTGAAATGAAATAGAAGTCTTTCTCCTGAGAACCAGGAACCTTTGTCTCAGTTAAGCGTGTGTTTGCTATTTTCCAGTGCTGCAAGTGATTGGTTATTGTAAAACCTCTTAGTGGCTTGTACAGAGGGGACATCTATGACAAATGCAAGTAAACCTACTGCTTTTGACACTTGTTTCTCTTAGTATTTTCAGTCCTGAACGAAAAATGGACTGTATTCTTTGTGGTTAGCACAGACCACTTGCAGAGGAAGTCTCACGCATTCATGTCTTTGCAGCTCAAAACAACTTTTCAAGACAGCTTTTCCAACAAATTGCCTTTTTCTGAAGTTAATTGTTCAAGATCATAATAGCTATGTGGCAGAAGTCCACAAAACAAGGCAGTTACCCCATGTAATAATATATCTTAGTACATGTGGTAAGTTTTGTATACTATTCTGTCTCCCCTAACTGCACCACTTCACTCCAGACCTAGCACTGTCAAGCCTGCTAACTCGTTTTCACCCCTTCTGCTTTCTCTTTGTGCTGCTTGCTTGGTTTTTTTGCTCATGTTCACAGGAGCAGCCCAGCCAGGCTGTGCTTCCACACTGGGCTGCAGCCACTGCAGTTAGCAGTGGGGTCTGCTGTGTGCTCTGATGGCTTTTAAAACCAAGATGTCTCTCCTTGAATTGACATCGTGCTGTTCAAGCAGCTGCATTTGTTTGTGTTTTTTCCTTCTCCACTCTCCCAGGCTTGTTTTTGTTCCTGTGTGTGACACCAGTGATGTGCACAGCATGCTGCCTTCCCATCTAGGTAGTCCAGGGTTTGGTTTATTTATGTGTCAGGAGAGCAAGAGTGGCGTTTCCACCTCTCTTCCTAGGGAGGTGGAAGAGAGAAACAACAGAAGGGAGCAACTTGGCTAGCAAAGAGATTATTTGTCAGATCATGTCTCTTGCTCTTTCTGGAATCAGCTCATTTGTTTCAGAGGACCAGCATGAGAAGGGCAGAAGTCCTGGGAGTGCTGTGTTTGTCAGGGAAGCTCTGCTGGGATCACGAAGCACAGAGGGCCCTTGCCTGAGCTGGTGGGGTGACGTGATACAGGAGCTTGTGGTGTACCACTGAACTGATGTTTATTTCTGCAGAGACAGGAGTGCCTGCTTTGGCTCTCTTTAGGTTCAGAGATAGGAAATAAAGGAAAGGAAATATTTCTGACTTCTGGACACTTTATTCTTTTTTTCATGTAGCACATAGTTTGGAAGCAAAAGTCTTTGTTGCTCTGCCAGTATGGCTGTTAAGAAGAAAAGATAAAAAATATGCCAAAGAAGATTTTAAAGGAGCACCAACAGGCAATGATCCTGCCAGCAGATTTTTTTAAATCTTCAATTTTTCCTCAGCATCTCTTGTGTAGTACTTCTACCCCATCCTCTTATTTTTGTCTTCTGACCTATCACTACGAGATTTAAAAAAAAAACAGTATTGAGAAATTTAGTGTCTGCACAGAATCACAGCCTGTCCCTTTAAACTACAGAGAAGCCTTAGTGGAATTTCTATTCTGGGAATAGTTAATTCTGTTTGAGGTTGGGCAAGAGAGAAGTGCTCACAGGCTTACAGCAATATTTTTACTCCATTTGGTTTTTCTCCTAAGGATTTGCCTCCTTCATTTGATTGAAAGTGCAATTATTGATCAATCCCCCATTAAGGAGAAGATCTTGAAGAAAGAGAGGGTGAGAGTAAGAAAGAAAAAAAGACAAACAAAAAGCCCAAAAGACAGTATTTGTAGCTGTAGTGCTGTTACATAATAGCCATTATGTAATGCCTGTTGGTGCCAACTAAAAATATACTGGAAGATAACTTTCAATTCATTGAAGCATTTAACTGGCATCATCCCAGGGTTTCTGGTTCTAGATTCAACCCCTTCTACAGATGTTGGGAAGAGCTTACGAGTCCCATAGGTAGCACAACAACCTATTCTGTCTTTTATCCCTCTTCTTCTCCACTCTTGTTTTTTTTCTTCTAACTGGAGTTGTAGAAATGGTAAATCCTTCTTCAGGTCAGCTCTCT
Organism: Atrichornis clamosus; assembly: GCA_013400975.1. Lineage (NCBI taxonomy): Eukaryota > Metazoa > Chordata > Aves > Passeriformes > Menuridae > Atrichornis > Atrichornis clamosus. The sequence goes on from WBMZ01004905.1 coordinate 26,464, forward strand.
GCACACCCCACTGACCATGCCATCAGTCCACGCAGCCTCTCTCGTAATGCTTTGTTCAGCTGAGCTTTAAATGTCCAGGGCAGACGCTGGGCTTCAGGAGAAGCTGAGCATAAAGCGTAGCAGGGATTGGATTTTGCAGCAGCCATTGGAAACGTCACAGCTTCATAGGCAGCGTTTTAGAGGAAGTTCTTCTCCTGTCGCTGAGCTGCAGCTAAAAGTGCCTTGCCGTTTCCATCCTGAAGCCTGCCCTTGAGCTGCCAGCAGGACCTGCCCTGGGCCCTGGAATGCTGAGTCTGGCTGCAGTAGCAGAAATGGAGCAAAGCCCCAGTGCCTGTCCCCAGCCCGGGAGGGGAGGTGTGATGCAGACCGTGCTTTGCCCTTCCTCTCTGTAGCACAAGGTCAGTGCGGCCGTGCAGAGCCTGGAGCGCCGGGCAGGGTGGGCAGCCCAGGCTGGGCGGTGCTGCAGGATGGAAGTGCCTTGGCCAGGGCTCCAGGGCAGTGGCAGCCCCTCTGGGAAGGGGAAGCAGACATCAGCCGTGGTCCCCTGGACGTGACAGTCTGCTGAAAGTGACCCAAGGAGGAGCTGCAGGGGTGACCCAGGCAGCAGCAGTGAGCTGCACCACAGATGGGGACCCTGCCAGGTTTCTTGATTTTGACAAGAGAAGCCCCAGATAGTCCAGGCCAAAAAAGCCATGAGCAAAAAACCTCTTTATATCCAGGATTGCTGTCTGCACAGAGTCTTACAACACTAAATAATGTGATGTATCACAGAATGCTTTAATTAAAACCTCATGGTAGTACCAGGGGAGAGTAAGTAGACCTGTTACCACCAGAGGTGAAGCTGAGCTGTGGTTGAAGCAACTTCACATAGAGGGATTCAGAAAACAGGGTTTGGACTCCCATCTTGTGCTGTAATTGATGTAAAGCATTGCCATTTCTGTTTCTCACTGAGAAACCCTAAGCACAGAAACAGAGGCACTAAGATTGTGATGCTAATATCAATGGCATTAATCTATATTAGGTTTTTTACTATAGTAGATGCATCCTGTTAATGAACAATGGTCAAGGAGACTAATGGCTCCATTGCAGGCATAACAGGTGAGGAGAGAATGACTGTCCAAGCCCTCCAGGGTCACTGGTTCAGTCCTCAGTGGGATCAGAAAGGGGTTTTGTTTTTCAGAAGAGCAAAGGTTTAATCTATCTTCAAGACTTACAGAGCATTTGTTTTGCATGAATTTACCCAAGAAGCATCTTGCAATTGCATCCGAGCAAGCATTATGTACATCATGTAACAAGTTTTGCTCTTGAAGATGCAGAAGAGGTCATTAGTAGCTCTAGGAGTTATTGTTGTTGCTATTGCTTTATTACAGCAACAGAATGAAGTGTAAGGTAACTGCTAGATAAACTGGATTTCTTCTTCAGGAACAGCAGTGTTGACAAACTCATGAAGGGAACCAGTGGTGCTTTGTGTGTGTGTCAGCTGGGTGTCAGCCGCAGAGACAAGGGCAGTTACGTTGTGTCAGGTGTTAATACGGGGGGAATCCTCCTAAGCAGAACTATGATTTCACCCTACAAATATTTCTGTTTTTCTTGCTTTTAACTAAAGCAGCCTGCTTTCTGCCACACGAATGAGCTTCGTGTCCCAGCTCCTGGTCAGATGAAAGAAGCCTTTCTGCTGGAAAGCACCTGGGTAGGAAGGGCGGTGGGTGCTGGGTTAAAGCAGTGGATCAGGACATGGAAATCACACCATGTGTGATCAGATGGTTGAATCTGGTTGTGTGTTGATGCTTGTCTCTGGTAGTTGCTGAGTGATGTGAATGCTTACTCAAAACCACAGCAAATTAGGTGAGTGATCATTGTTTAGCACTCTGAGATACAGATTTAGGACTCGACAGCCTCAGGCCAGCATGATTTGCTTTCTGTGGTGTAAGGTGTTGTCTACAGCTTACTTCTTTGTGTAAAAACAGAGAGAGAGCCTGTGCAAAGAATTTTTGCTGGAGTGTGTATGAGCAGAAACCACTCTCCATTTCCTCGTGCCTGTGTGTCAGATCACAGGTGGCAGACAGTTGGAGGGGAGAAATGTAAAAGCTGTGGAAAAAAGAGGCAGTGGCTTTACTGCTGCCTGGCTGGTCCAGCCGATCACAGTCCGAGCAATCCGCTCGCTCTGGTGCGCTTCCCTCGGTGACATCAGCAGCATATTAACTGAAGACATGACCATAAATTTTTTAGTGCCAGGAAAAGAGCTGGAGGTCTGAAACACTGAATAGGTAACAAGAGGCACTGTCCTGCACGTGCTCCCCCCGGGAGATGCTCAGGGGCAGCCAGCACCGAGCAGATGCCGGCAGTCCTTGGAAAGCTGGAAACCATGGCACTGAAGGTCCTCAGTGTGCTTTTAATGGGGCCAATCTGGGGAGTTGGCTGTGCTGCGTCGTGGTTTTATATGCTTACGGGCAAGATGTGTTGAGAAAAGCATTCATTACATTCTGAATAGGCACAAATAGGCCAGGCAATACTGTATCAGTGATATTGTTGCGGGGGATTGTTATTTAAAACAGTGCTTCATCTGGAAGCTTTGACCAGCTCTCTGACTGGAAATCAGCTGGGTTTGTTATTGTGCCTGTGTTTAAATGGTGCTTTCCTTTAAATCTTTAGTCTACATCTTGCATTAAAAATTCACTTAATTTTATAGCCATAAGATGCCCTGGCTGTTCTTCCTGAACAACTATTTCACCACCAGATACGCCGTAGCCATTAAGTCGACCCCTGTGGTGACCTGCATATCTTTAGGCATTTAAATGAGTTCTGTAAATTAGGCTTTTAGGATTAGTCATCGTAGATTTGCAGCATCATTGGTGTGTTGCCAAGGACCCCAGTTTTGTCACCATGACTACTGCCTCAGGGTTACTGAGAAACACAAACTGCAGGAAAGTTTATTCACGTGCCAGAACGTGAGTGGGTGAGCGGTGACGTTGCACCCACTGCAGCCAGAGGAGCACCTGGTTGTTTACACCCAGCACAGGTGGGCCTCCAGAGGGGAGAAGATGCTGTTATCCATCCAGGGATATGTATCCATCCACTGTCATATTTATTTCTTGTATCGTCACTCGTGCGTGCGTGTTCAGTAGAGTGCTTTGAGAAGATGGGGAGGTGTGTGCCTGCTCCCTGAAATGTTCTAATGCTGTGGGGATTGTCCCTTCCCAGGAAAGGCAGTCCTTCACCGTGGGGTGTGAAGCTGCAGGAGAGCTGATCCTGTAATGAAGTATTTGTAATGATAAAATCCCCTGGTACTGCCTAGTGAGATGAGTGGTCATGAGCTGTCATGTTTGGGAGATTATTTTTTTTTTAAAACCTGAGCACTGAAAAACAGAACGCCATGGTTTGTCTCCAGTGGGGAATATACAACCTAACCCTTCCCTGCTATTGCTTCTTTAAATATATGCTTGCCTGGTACAGGGAGAAGCTCCTGGCCCCTGTATTCATCTTTTCTAGACCTTCTTCAGACATGGAATTAAGTCTGTCTTAAATAGCACTGCTGGAGACTCTTAAGTGCCATCTCTTCCAGATTGGTGCTCTTCTATAATTTGCAAACCTATCCCCATAGCTCTCTTCCGCCTTCTCCCACAGTGGCTTCTTGGCCTTCCAGCATGTATAATAGAGGAGTTTACCTGGGAGCTCTTGAAGGGAACATGCATTTGGTAGCATCATCTGGTGTGGTTTTCCCCATACTGTTGATATCCATGGCTCTTTCTCACGTAGTAGTCTCCTGTTCCTCAGCGTCACCCGGCTGTTTCACAGGGGCTCAGGACCAAAATTGTCCTCCTGGCTGAACCTGCTGTCTTCTGGTACATGTCCTGGACTCCCCTACTGAATCCTTCAACAAAACAGTGCCAGTTCACTGGCACCTCATGGAAGAGGGGCCCAAGTTTTGAAATGTCTTTTACAGTTCTTGGAGGGAGAAGGAAGTCCAGGGAATGGTTCTTAGCTCCCCATCAGCTCTACAGGCACTTTCTCCTGCCCCAGGCAGGAGTGCTGATAAACAGGCTGCCCAGTGTGCTTAGTGCCAGGCAGGAGCAGAGCCCCTTCTCAGAGGACTTTTCTCCTCGTGCATGGATCTGCCTTTCCCATCTCACTTCATCCCTCCCCTCTCCCCATCTCCTCTCACAAGACCTCTTCACAGCTCTTGTGGCTGAGCACCTCTGTAAGGCTGGCTGCCCTGTCTAAACGTGGGAACCTCCCTGTGCTATTCCACCAGCTCTGGGCTGCCAGCTTGCCATCTTGGCATGAATGCCTGAGTGGGTTTTTTGTTTTTGAAAGAGATTCTTTGAATTCAAAACATAGCAAATTCCTGGTGGAGGCAGCTGACGGATTATGCTCTGCAAGGGCTCTGTGCCTGGGACTTGCTCTTCTGTGGTCCTCCCCTGACCTTCCAGCAATAGTGCCAGAAACCTCTGTCATGGGTTACAGATCAAAAATACATAAATAGAATGAACCAATATGCTGGGGTCAAAAAGGGGACAAATGCTTCTGATGCCAACTCACATGTGTGGCCTGAAGACACACTGTCTGTCCTACAAGCCTGCTACTCCCTGAAAATGGGGCTGGCCAGGAGGAGAGAGCATGGCTGTGTGCTTGTGTGTTCTCTGGAGGAGCATGTCTGGTGATGCACACAAGTACATTACATTGTTTGTGTGCTGGTAGACCACCACAACCCAACTGCTTCCTCAGTTTGGAGGTTTCCCACTTAAACCTTTCTGGTTTCCCTCTTATGTTTTGTTTTTACCTCTAATTTCCCACAAATGAGCCGTCAGGGAGTTCTCTTACCACTCTCGTAAAGGCTTCCTTCCCTTGAACAAAACTGCTTTTGCAGGGGATTTTCACTCATGCAGTAAAGTGCTTGTTCAAGGTCTGTGTGGATGACTAAATGCTATTTGCTTTCCAGTGTCAGTCCCTTTCCATATTTGTATTTATCTTGACTGTTCTGGAGAAACACGGGAAAAATACATTTTCACTTCAGAACCATCTTGACGTAAGTGAATTTTGTGCCTGTTTCTTCCAAGGCGGTTTGCTCTGATCCCAGGGTTAAGGGTGTGGAAATAAAGACGTAAAATCCAGAGCTATCGTAATCCTGTTTGGGTGAACTGGCTGCCTCCAAAGTACACTGCCTGGTGTCAAAAGCACCTCATTTTTAATTACTGCTAGTGCTGCTGTTTCAGTGACACTTAGCACTGGATTACTCGAAAGCCTGACTGTCTCAGGAACACCAATGTCATCCACAGGCAGTGCAGAGAGGACTCAGGTTTTGACAAGCACTATTCAGCTATGCAGAGGCAAGAAGAAACCCTTCTGTGTCCTGTTTGCTTTATTTGCAGATAACCCTTCTATCCTGTTTGGTTTTATCCCTGGTTTCTAGCCTGTCCTCCGCTTCCACCTCTCTGTATCCTGGCGAAGGAAGCGCTGTGATGAAATGTTAATGCTCAGGATCTGGCTGTGAGCAGCAGTGCTCACATCCTGCTGTGTGATGTTCCCTGTCAGGGGCTGCAGTGCTCTGTGGCTGGGGCAGGCTGCCTTCCCTTCCCTTCCCTCCCCAGGCCAGCTGCTCTGCAGGCCCTGCCACAGCTCTGGCGCTGTGGGCTGAGGGGAGCTGTGCTGGCCACTGCTGCTGCCTTCCCCCCTTCCAGCACTAAATACCTGGTGTGCTCTGATGCTCCTTATTGGGTCCAGCTTTGTTTATTTGCATAATTCCCTCAGTGCCTTATCAGATTAGCATGATTTCAAAGTGTTAAGAGCATCAGTGCCCCAAAGAGTTTTGCAGTAGCTGGCCTTGGCCTCAGATTAGATGAAGACATAATAATCATAGAAAATAGACTGTAGAATAATAGAAAACTGTTGGAACAGAGATGGTTTTCCTTTCTTCCTGGATTAATAATAGAAGCATGGAGACCTGTAGGAAAGGAGCAAGGTTTTCTCATGTAGTTGCTTTAATCCTAGTTAATGTCTCTGATATCTGGCTCTTTTATGGGTTGGTGTTCAGGAGTGGTGGAGAGAGCCCCCATGTCCCATAGCAAAGGTCACGTGTGCTTCCCCAGGTCAGGGGAGGAGAATGGGATTCCTGTTGGTCCCCATGTTTAGGGAAGAAGGCCCATCTGAGCAGTGTCTTGTTTCTGCCGGATGAGTTTGGAGATGTGATTTGTATAAAGAAGGGCTGTGGAAGAGGTTACATTGAAGCCAGACACAATCATCCCTGCTTCCCTCCCTCCTCCCTCTCTGAGAGCAACAGTAAGGCTTGCTGCATGTATGTGAGTGCTGGAAAATAATGACATCTTCCTGTTCCTAGTAGTGGCGGGAATAATCAGCCTAATATCTTCAGAACATCCCGGATGACAAACATCTGTGTGCTGCTGAGGGCTGTGGTTGGAGACGGCCACCCAGCCCCTGTGAGGGTGCTCACTGCTCCGAAAGGAGCTGCTGCTGAGCCTGCTCGCAGATGTGGACACAGCCATGACCAAGCTGATGTCTGCCTGAAGTGTTTTTCTTCTGGCCAGTTTGCACCTCGTTCCCATCCACATACCTCACACAGGAAGTTCCTGTTCACAGAGTGCTTTTGCCTTGCTTGGAGTGCTGGGTACAGCAGAAAATAGGCTTATGGTATAACTGGGGAGATACCTTTATTCCTAGACAGAAAAAGTGTGCTCTGCTTTCCACATTCATGCCATCCGCCCATTCCCAGGATGCAGTCTCAGCCTCTCCAGGTCCCTCTGTCCCCCTTTTGCCTGGTTGCAAAAGCATCCAACAGCCACATTAAACTGCAGCTTGGGCCCAGCCAGCGCCAGGCATTGACTTTTCTATCCAGAAAGATTTATTGTTATTCCTGCTTGCTCTCACCCTTCCCTCACCACCTCTCTTAAAATTCCCACCCCTCAGCTTGCTATATAATGTCAAGGTGCTAATTGCCCCGCGCTGCAGCTGATCCATTGATCTGGAACACAAACAGTCTCAAGGTAATTTTCTGTCTGAGCCAGTCTGGGGCTTGCGCAAGTGCTGGTGTTTGTTTCCTTGTTTTTTAATTTCCTGCAAAGAAAAGCTTTTGTGTTGCTCTCGACAAGATGCCTGCACGTCTGCCTCAGTCAGTGGCTGCTCTGTAAGGCCACGTGGGGCTTCAGGAAAATTGACACTAACAGTACCTGATTCTGTGTCCTTGAAGTCTGTGGGTGGGAATTGAAAATCCTGCTCAGTGATACTGTATCCCTCTATCAAAACTGTTAGCCTGGTCCTTGAGGTATCAGGTGGCCTCTTGGTCCATCTTTAGTCCGACTTTTGGAACTGACTGGGAGCAGCTCAGACTCTTTGTTCAGTTAGAAAAATACTTGTTCTGTCAGATAAATACTTAGACCTAGAAGTTGCTGGGGTTGCCTATCCCTGAGGATTCAGACATCCCCCCCTGTAACAGCTGCCCACAAAACCCAGCACCGGGTCACTACTGGCCACTGGGAAGTGCGTCCTGCACAGCAGAGAGTTAATTTTCTTGTGATTATTGCTTCCAGCAGCCTCCTGTGCCTTTGCAAGGTTTGATCCGAGGGGCGGGAGTGTGGGATGATGTAATGTTACCAACTCCGTGCGCTGGTGGGAGGAGGTGAGGCAAAAAATAAACTCATCTGCATTCATTTCTCTTTCCAGCTTGTATGCGCAGGTTTGGTTTACCTGCAGGACTTGCTTTCGTATTTTTTAAAACAAAATCGGTGGTTGTTTTGCTCACCAGGACAAGGCTGGGGCAGCAGCCCTGGTGGGGGAGCAGGACGGGGTCAAAGGGAGCATCCAGCCTGGTGCTGGCAGGGCTGCACCCTGTGTGCACCCCCGGGGCAGCGGCGGCGTGAGCTTTGCAATCCTATTTTTGGAGGCAGTCTTGTCTGCAGGTGGTAGAAGCAGGAACGAGTAGCAGTTGTCTACCCCTGAATCGTAAACAAATTTTGAAAAGTGAAATATAAATGTTATCTCCCTCCAGAAAAGCAGCCCCTTCCCCACTGAGTCAGGGAAGCTGCCTCTGGCTCAGACCGCTTGGGATGAAACGCAGCAGCCTGGCTGAGTCACAGGGGGAGGACAGCTCTAAGGGGGCTTGGAACCGGGCGGGGGACGAGTGGGACGGGAGGTGGAGCCACTGGCTTTATTTGCAGTCGTGGCCTCTCTCCGGGCTGGCTGCTCCTGTGGCAGAGCCGTCGCTTTGGCAGCAGGGGAAGGCTTGCTCCCGCTGGCATCTCGCACACCATGCCTTGGAGCGGGGCTGGCTTCAGCCACTGCTTTAAGGACTTCCTCTGTAGAAAGAAGGATCTGCCCAAGTGAGTGTGCGCAGCCCTCACACCTGCATTCTTGGCTTTTCAGAAATGGCAGATTGATGACACCTCTGGAATAATTTGGCACCTCCCAGCCAAAGAAAGATTTTCCCAATTCAAACACCGTATTGAATATTCCCTCTGTCCATCCACGAATTCACAGATAGAGTAGGAAAGGGGAAGTAGAAAGACATCTCACAAATCGAAAACTGAGCTTCTGTGAATCCTTTTCCCAGCACCACCCCACGTCACCTGCGTGCCTGGCAGCGTGGGGATGGGAACAGAGCAGAGCTCAGCTGGCCTGCACAGCTGGCAGCTGGGAAGAATCTTGGGGTTTTATGATGATGGGCTCAGGTGACACGTGACCAACAGGTGTAATTCTTGTGATGATGGGTTGGGTAGCCAGCACTCCCAGGTTGCTCTCTGATGTGTCCACAGACATGCAAATATGTTTGCAGTGTCCTGAAAGTCCCTTTTAAACTCCTGTAATTGTTTGGGTGGTGCTGTGGATCCATTCTGTAGTCTCAGAGCGAGATGGGAACACTCAAGAAGTGGACGTGTGTAATTGTCTGTCACTGGACACTACTGGAGCTGCCGCTGGTATTGCTCGGTGGGTGAGTGGTGTGTATCCACAGGACCTCCAGCAGGGAAGGCTCCTCCTTCACAAACTTTAGCTGAAAGAAAGGGAGGCAGGCATTTAGCAAAATGGCTTCAGAAGTTGGGGAGCTTGATAGTTGGGGAGCTTGATGTTTTCATGTGAAGTTAATGAAGTGACAGAATGGCATTTCTCATTCATTTCCTTGCCTGAGTCCTGTCTGTGGTTCTGGCTGTGAGCCAGACGTCCATGGGACTGTCCCTGTGGCAGAACACGGGGCTGCAGCAGCACCTCCAGGAACAGCAATCTGCTGTACCCACCCAGGACACATCTCCAGCTGGCTTTGCTGCTTGCCACAACCTTCATGTCAGGCCCAGGTGAAGGACCACAGACTGTCTGGAAGGCTTTCACAAGGCCAGGAGAAAATTATAGTAGCAGCAAAATCCCTGCAAAACCCAGTGCATACACTCACGGGATACTAAGTACTTGAGCCAGGGAAGGGAGAGGAACAGGCACGTGAACTCCTGTGGGTCTTCAGGTGTTTGTGCTGGGTGCCTCTGGTGAAGCAGGTTGGGCTGCAGCAGGTCTGGTAGATGTGCAGAACACGCCACTGCTTGGGTGTGTGGTTAGTGGGGGACAGGCAGAGACTCCAGCTGATGTCTCTGGCCTCTGCTTGCAGCAGGGCAGCACTTGGTGCTTGTCAAGTTGTTGGGTCAACACGGGGATGGATGCTAACTATTTTCTTGAAAGTGGAAAAGCTGAGGTTTGGAAGAATATTTGCTGATTTTAAAGGAAATATATTATGTTTCACGTGGCTGAATCTCTCTCTCCTGCAAGAGAAACTTGCATTCCAAACACGTTCTTTTCCCTTTGGGATATTCTGACTTTTCTTTAATGCAAGGGGATCCAGCTGCTCTCCAGATGCAGACCAAAGGAGCCACTTGTTTTGGTTGTAGGTTGGAGCCTAATGGAGGCAGAAAAAACAACTGTTTGGATTTCTGCAGCCATTGCTGGTTTTCCCACTTCAGAGGGATAGGAGAGGCATGGACACCCCTCACCTCAGTGGCACAGGCGCTGCTGGGGATGGCTCTGAGTGCCGCCCTGCTGCAGGCACAGGAGGCTTCGGAAAAACAGCATGAAATGGAAATAGCACGCAAACAAAGCAGAGCTGCTTGCTGTAAGTGCACAAGGGTGGGTGGCCAGATCGACCCTGCTGACCTTAATTTTGGTGCTGTTACTGTAACACCCAGGAGCCACAATGCTCTGTGATGCAGATATTTCACATACTTGGTGCAAGAGAGAAGGACTTTGGCAACCAGATACAGTGTGAGAGGGAAACACGGGTGTGGGAGAGGATGTGATGTGCTCAGGGTCACCTCACAAGCTAGTGACAGAGTAAGGCAGGTGAGTCCTCTCCTGTGGGGCCAGACCACTGTGATGGACTCACAGCATCCATTCGCAGCCATTGCCACTGCCCCAGCATTCCTGCGCATGGATTGTCTCTGGCTGGCAGGGACAGGGCACCTGTGAAACAGCCTGCAGCTCTACTTAAACATCTAGCCAGCAGCCAGCTGGGCAAGGGGTATAAAAAAGTCTGGAAGAGTGACAGGCTGCACAGAAGTGGTGTATTTCTTAACATAACTCGTTTCTTGTCTCTGTTTCTTACAGTCATGAAAACAGCAGAGAGTTTTAATCTGGCTTTTGCTGCTTTCTGCATTCACAGCCTGCTCTAGCAATAATATTCACTTTATTTTAGCTCTTCTCCAGAAATGGGCTTTTCAGTTTCCTGTACTTGCCTGTATTCAGGCAATAGAGAGATCCTAAACAGCTTATATGGGGTAAAAGTCACTGGTTTGTCCAGTCCCAGTGGTGTGCCAGGCATATTTGATTGCTGGAACCAGCCCAAGTTCCTGTCTGCACCCTTAATTGGGAAACAGGGATGGGGATGAGCAGGGGATTCCAGAGGTGTTAATAGATCAGTCAGCCACACGGCGTCATCTCTGCTCTGTACAAATACAGCTGAGGACATGCTGAGCAGAAAGAATAATTTTAATTAGCACATGCTCCTTCCCCAGCTCTGGAACTAGTATAAATACATTCCCACTTCCCTGCTTTTAGCAGGCTAGCTAGTGAACTTTCCAGGTTGGTGCCACACCTCGGCATCTACCTCATCTCATTCCCCAAAATCAACAAAAGCTGTGTGTCCAGGTCAGCAGGGGTGAGGGTCCTTCAGCATCTGCTGAGAAAGTGATGCAAGTGTTCCCAGGCGGGTAGAGAAGCAACATCACACTGTCCTCCTCCATCATCCCAGGGCACAGACTTTGTGCCTGGGATGTCTTTGTGTAGTTGTACCATTAGTGGTAAAAATACAGAATTCTCCATCTTTGAACATGACACCTGCAGCACTGTCAGACTTCCCTGTCTCTTGCAGGTATGTGGGCAGATACGTAACAGTGGAGAAGATTCACAGGAGTGTAGTCTCCCTTCCCTAAATTTTTTTACAAAGGCCTTGCTTGGGAGCTGCTGGGTGGTGGTGCCTGCAGAAATGGTTGTGTCCTGGGGGATAGCGGAGGGGCGGTTCAGGAAAAGCAGGCACTTTGCATAAGAAGTTTCCATCTGTTTGAAGATACTCACTTGACACTGCAAATGGTTTACAGGGCCAGTGAAGATAACTGAGCTGATACAGTGTCTGCTGTAGCTCCTGAGGTGGCTGGAAATATCCAGTATTAAATCCCTTTATGTGTCTGATTAGGAGCTATTTCTCTCTGTTTGAGAACAGGGCTTGAAGAAATGCCCCAGGTGACCTCAGTGCTCTGGGAAGCAGATTTTTGAGTCTACTGTTTTTTGTAAAATACAGGTGGGATGAATATGTTTATCATGTTCCTCCAGTAAAGCTTAGAGGACTCCCTTGTGTGGGACTAATAACAGTGGTTTCCATCAGCTGGACGTGGGACCCAGAGTCACGTGGTTAATTCCCTGTGTATGTGATTTGTCATATTCACATGAATAGTTGAAAATTTGAACTGGTTATTATACTGGGTAGAGCTTGAGTTGAATTGTCAGGACATCATGAGAAAATTGCACTGGGTGTGTTCATTCATTCTAGTGTAAATCCATAAATAGCCTTTAGACTTAATTACTCCAGAAATTGAAGGAAAATCTGTAACAGCAGACAAGGACTAGTACAAGATAAAAGTCATGTGAGAAGTGAGGGAAGATGCACTGCTCGAAGTTGCTTTGAGAACACTCCTGGGATGTGTGGGTTTGGGGAGAGCTGGTCTGTACTGGGTGCTCTGAGCTCAGGGAGTGGGACTTTGACAGGCTTGGGGTGCTTGGTTTTCCCTAGAGTCCATTTTTGTTTGCTTACTTCTTGTTTTCTTTATCTTTCTTTTCCTCTGTTTGTCTGTCCTTTATGGTCTTGATAGTGGAAAGTGAGAGACCTTTGGCTTTCAAACCTGAGTGGTCATGCCTGGAATAGCACTAGCACAAACAGCTCCCTCCCTCAGTGACAAAGCAAAGATGCTCAGAGAGGCCAGAACAAAACTTCCCAGTCCCTCCCATTCTGACCTGGTTTTAGACATTCAAATTTGTGCAGGAATTTTCCACGCTGCTTTACATTAGCTGTGAAATTCTTCAATTTTGAGATGCATATAAACCTCAGCTGAACAGGTCAGCTTATTCTTGAGAGCAAGATTTAGAAGAAATTGGGGGTTTTTACCCACTTTATGGGTAGGAAACTGAGGCACAGAAACATTGAGGCCAGATACATAAAATGTCAAGCTGTCGTTTCCTCCCTGCAGATTGTGTGAGTTTATGAACCTAACAATGTTCTTTTGACAGTTGTGTGAGTGGGATAATACCTAAATAGGAGGATGAGATGACAGGTTTCACAGCTTCCCTGTTGAGGGTGTTTGGAATAAAAAACCCTCTCAGCTTTGCATGCTCTGTTAGGAGAAAGTGTCAGAAACACTGAAGCACACAGAGGTGGCGAGGTTCCCTGCCTGTGGATTCAGTCCTGCAGAGGTGCCCAGGCAGGTGCCCAGGTGCATCAGGAGCAAATGTGGGATGCACAGTGAGCAATAAAAAAGACAGAAATTAAAGTTTGAGTCTACTAATTTTTATAAAATAAAGATGGAGTTGATGTGTTTATCATTTCCCTCCTATAAAGGGCTTAGAGGACTCCCTTGTCCTCTGTCCCTGTGGTGCTGGAGAAACCTGCTGTCCCATTTCCTACTAGCTCTTGGTACCCAATGACCATCTGGAGCTTTAAAAATCTCTGCCATGCCCTGGGTGAGACGTCTCAGTGCTGGCTCAAGTGTGTGAGTCTGAGCCTGAGCACGCTGCAGGCAGAGCCGTGGTGCTGGAGGCACTGCACCCCTCGTGCCACAAGTGGTGTTTGCAGGGCTGGCTTCCTGCCTGTGCCGCAGCATCTCTGCTTGCCCAGGGAGGTGGTGGATGCCCCATCCCTGGACACATTCAAGATTGGGTTGGACGGGGCTTGGAGCAACCTGGTTTGGTTGGAGACACCCCTGCTCATTGCAGGGAGGTTTCACGAGAAGGCCCGTAAAGGTCCCTTCCCACCCAGAGCATTCTGTGGTTCTCTGGTCACCTCCGGTATTGTTCTCTGGGGAGGGCGGCTGCTGACCAAACCGTGAGCATAAATGGAAAAAATTGCAAAAGCTGCTTGCTTGTGAGTGTGTTGACCTCTCCCAGGATGAGCTCAAGCTCGTTGGCATGTGAGATGATTTCTGCTGGAGTGGAGCTGTGGGGTTTTATTCCTTCTCTTGTGCACAGAAGCATTAACTTCTCGGACGTAATCATGACGTTCTCCAGCGCAAAGCTGAGTGTCGAGCTTTCATCTTGCTTGGCTGTTGTGCTTAGATAAGTCCCTTGGTGTGGGAGTGCTCTGTGGCACTCGGATCAAACTGACACCGAGCACTTTCTGCCTGGCAGCCACCTCGCTCTGAGCTGCAGGCTGCCCACGGGATCTTACTTAGAATTTATGTGGCAGCAAAAATCTTTTCTCACAGTTCTCAAGTGTGAAGCTGGCACCTTACGTGTTTTGAGGCCAAAAGAAAGGCTATTCACATCCTCTGAAAAGTTATTATTTGAATTGTAACATGCCCAGGATGTTTTTGCTGCCCTGGTGCAGTCCCAAGGAGGAAGCACAGTGCGGGATCGCTGGCTTGTCCGTGCAGCAGAGCAAAATGAGGAATGAGGCATTCTGCAGGAAAACCTTTTGTGCTTCCAGAGCAGCAAGGACCAAGACACACAAAGCTGGCCATCAGATCAGCTTCAAAGCTCTTTCTGGATTTTAGCACACTGCAGAAACTGATGAATAAACATCTTTATCCTGCTTTAACTGCTTTTGTGCGCCTTTCTGGAAGTGAGAGAAACAGAGTGCTCCATTTCCCAACATTGAAGGAATATTTACTTTGCCTGATGTCTCAAAAGAAATGAGGTTCAGGTGTTATCTTCCACCCTCTCTCCCCTCAAGATTTTGAGCTCATGTGCCCAGTTTTCACAGTGCCTGCGAAAGTAAAAGTTCCCTAAAACGTTTCCTGAGCAGAGCTATCCCAGTCAGGCACGCGAGCTTCATGCAGGTGTCAGGGGAACCACACCAGTGGGTGCTGGCAGTGGGCCCTGGGCGTGGCACGGGCTGGGCAGCAGCACCCACCTGCAGCAGCACCCACCTGCAGCCTCTCCAGCCCCTCCAACGTGGTGAAGCTGACAGAGAAGTCAGAAAGGTGCCTCGGCTTTGGATCAGGCTTTACAACCTCACATAATCCCTCACTTCATTATAAGATGGGATTTTAAAACTGCAGAGCAATGAAAAGCTTCCACTGGGCAACGGGAAGAGAACCCCTTTAATAAACATAGAAATCCTATTAAATAGATACATCTGCATAAACTGTGCTGCCACTTGGTGGCATTCGTGACAGCTCTCCCAATTTATTATGACTTTTGCAGTTGGCAGCACTTTTGTTTTTAATGATTTACCATTGGGGTCCTGCTATTGCAGGAGCCTTTTTCTCTATGTTTTTAATCCAAGCCAAAGTCTAGCTGCCATTTCTGCAGAGGGAGGCTATAGAACGTGAAATAAATACAGTGTAAGGTTTCTAAAGCCAGAAGGCTGGTCAGAAAATACACACTATTTTTTAATTTCATCATTTTTTAGCATTTGGAGTTAACTGTGGCTGCAAACACAAGTTTTATAATGATGAATCGAATGAGCATTTGGTTCATTCAGAGTACCAGAATAAACCAGGCAGTAGCACATCATTCAGAGCACTCTGCTATAATGCAAAAATTTGTGTATTGAGTGAGGATACCTGCTTAGGAGATGCTCTACCACACCACACCAAAGGAACAAACCAGCTGAGTGGCTTCATTTCTCTCCAGGCACTAAGATAAATCCATCATTTATCTACAGTTTCACTTGGAAAAGCTGGTAGGTGTCCTGAAGTGGGTGACTGATGCCACAAAGCTGGACCAGAGTCCACAGGAAACAGCTCACAGGTGTCTTTGTGGAGGAAGAGAGTTAGCACATTGCACAGAACTCACCCAGCTATCAGTGCGGGTAGGTGAAATGCATTTCTGCTGTGCAACTGTGCAGTTTCCAGTTACTTCCCCCTTAACTATAACCTTTTTATGAGAAATGTGAACCTCTTTAAATTAAGAAATTTAGGAGGGAAAAAATGTTCTGGTGGTGTTGCCCTTTCTCAGAGCATTTTGCACATATTGCTGAGTTCTTTTGTAGAGGTAGGGCTCTCTCTCCCAGTGCTTTACCTCCTGCTGCGCAGGGTGTGTGAGACTGAAAAGGGTGGAGGGTGTGAGGGTGGAAAACTTGGGCAGCAAAAATGCTGTTTCCCTAGTGTTGTGCAGGCCCATACTGTCAGACTGACCTTTTGGTCAGGGCTGTAAACCAGATCTTCCTTCCCTGCTTTCTGTGACCTCCTTGGCTGCTTGTAAAGACCCATGAGCTGGAATCTCATCATCATCCCGGCATCCTCCCGGTATTTTAGGAGTGCCATGTGGAACACCAGCTCACAGTACTTACAGAATTGCTTAGTGCTCCAGCAGCAGCAATTCAATCCTTATTTGGGTTTCAGCCAGTGTTTGTTGTCCTCCTTAGAAATGGTATTGATTATTTGAGCTCAGGAGCCAATTATGGCCGATATGATACTCACCACCTCCCATCCCAGGATGACATGTGCCGTGGAGGCTGCTCTGCTTCAGCTGGGGCTGCCAGATGGGCCAGCGAGGCTCTGCACAGACCCCTGACCTTGTAAATCACCTGTGAGTAAGCAGTTCCTCCTGCTCTGAGCCGTATTTGATCTGTTGGCTGGGTTTGGTTTGCACAGGGACTGGTGTTTGTTTAATACCTCCCTTGGGAGGTGCAGTGTCCCACATGGTGTCTGTCTGTCTGTCTGCGTGGTGGCACTGCAGATTGCATACAGTGGGGACAGTTTTGGGTGAGAGAAAACTGCTGTGCCAATGAAGAGCAGTCCCACAGGCTTTTGGAGCCCAGCAGCACTCGGTACCCAGCGCTGCATTGCCAGGGAAAATCATCCCGGGCTATCAGGGGGATCACATCTTGTCGAGGCTGGTGGGGTTCCATGCCAGGATCCACGGATGGAACGACAGCTGGAGTCTGGGAGCCTGCTCTTCCAGACTGTGGTAGTTGTGATGCTGGGCAGCAAATGATGGTTACGGAGCCTGCAGGCAGCTGGAGTGCTCCTGATGCCCTGCTGTGAGCAGCTCTGCAAAGCCTTACACAGCAAAACCAGGAAGATCTTAAGGCTTCACCCCAGTGAGAGGTCAAAACAAAACCCCTGATTATAATAAACAAAGCCCAAATCTCTGACCCTTTAGAGGTCTTTGTCAGTCAGAGGTGAGATGCCCCTCTGTGATCAGAAGTGGGAGTGACTGCACTCTGATAGACCAGTTGCAAGAGGATCTTGAGAGCCCAGGAGAGAGATTCCTGCCCAATGGGAGGACAAGGGATGTGGCAGTGCTGAAGCTGTGGGGGCCTGGGGCTCCGCTCTCCTATGGGGGAAGTGGTGATGATGGTGAGTTAGTACTGAAACATTCCTCATTTTACTCGTTATTTATTACCTTATTCTGCCTCACTGAGTCTGTGTTAATGTTACAAGTGGTGTTTTCTGCAAAGCACCATCCTGTGTGGCTGATTGAGAGCTATTTAGATGAATTTGTTGAGCCTTCAGCCTGGGTTTGTTTCATTAAAATTTGGGCTGTACTTTTCCATCTGGCTGCCCAGTGGAAACAGTGTCCAAAATTGGTATTTCAGTCACTTCCTATATATTTTTTGCAAGTTACTTGAATTGTGAGAAGCAGGTTGTTTAAGCAAATGCATTGGCCCCTGTCACACTTTATAGGGCGTGTTAAACACATAAACCCCGAAATGAGTAACACTTTTGGGTAGTTACGAGTACAGTGTGCAAATCAGCCTTCATTTCTCCTGAGGAAGAGCTTGATGAGGTCTTCTTGGGCAGCTCCTCCAGTGCAGCTGCTGCCAGAGTGAAATAGGATCATGCCTCTGTCCACCATGAAATACTGCATCTTCCATCTCATCCCTGACCCCAAATAGTATTTAAACTGGTATTTAATGAACTGCACTCCACATCCCCTGTACAAAGCAGGAGTATCATCTACTCTGTTTACAGAGAGGGAAATGAGCTGTGATCTCTTCTGGCTGCCAGTAGTGAGTCATGAGTGGACTTGGGCACACCTGGGATGTGCCCACTGCAGGTGGTGACCACAGGACCCCAAAGCACACAGAGCTCAGCAGCCGTTGTTTTGAGACTTAGCTTCTCCATGCCAGGTGATGCAGGAAGCTTGGGTTTGGAGGTGCTTTTCTGATGCAAAGGGCTGATCAGAAAATGGTATTTTGCTGCAATAATTTCCTGAAAGCAACTTGCTCTGGTCTCGGTGACATAACATGCTGTTGATTAACACACAAACTTAACCCCTCTCCCTGGTGTCTAGTTTTCATTTCATGTAAGCTCTGATTATTAAAAAAGAAGCACTGGCTTACGAAGCTAAACATCAAAATGCAGACACAGAACCCTCAGTGTCCCCACTGTTTGCAGTGTGTTTGCTCAGGGTTATTTTCATGCCACACACAATGGAGGTTATTGAGGAGAGCAAAATGAACAGTGTTTGTTGCTCGGTTCATTTTGGGTTTTCGGTGCTGTCAGTGTCTCAGGAAAGTGGTGCCTGAGGATTGGGAGAGGGTGAGGTTGGGAATTTATCACACAGCGTAGTGGTTTGGCCTTGGCTGGGTGCCCGGTGCCCACTACACCGCTCTATCACTGCCCTTCCCAGTGGGGCAGGGGAGAGAACACGATGGAAAACAACTCCTAGGTTGAGATCAAAGCAGTTTACTAAAGCAGAGAAAAAGGACAAGCGAGAGTTTGTGCACTCATAAGCAAATGGAAAAGTTAATCTCCACTTCCCATCAGCGAGCGATGTTCGGACACTTCCTGGGAAGCCGGGCCTCAGCACGAGCAGTGGTTGCTCCGGAAGGCAAACACTGTAGAATAACAAATGCCCCCCCTTCCTCCTCTCTCCTTTAGCTTTTTTATCTGAGCTGATGTCCTGTGGTATGGAATATCCCTTTGGTTGATTTGGGTCAGCTGGCCTGGCTGTGTCCCCTCCCAGGGTCTTGCCCCCTCCCCGCCCCTTGATGGGGCAGGAATGTCAGAGGGGCAGCGCTGCTCAGCAGGAGCCCAAACACTGGAGTGTTATCAACACCCTTCCAGCTGCCAGTGCAAAGCACAGCACCGTGAGTTAAGGAAAAAGTGAGCTCTGCCTCAGTCAGACCCAGTACAGTGTCCGGGGCTGTACAGAAACAGCTTCCAAAGGTCTCGCTGAAGGAGAAGG
Source organism: Atrichornis clamosus (assembly GCA_013400975.1). Taxonomy (NCBI): domain Eukaryota; kingdom Metazoa; phylum Chordata; class Aves; order Passeriformes; family Menuridae; genus Atrichornis; species Atrichornis clamosus. The sequence continues at coordinate 45,289 of WBMZ01004905.1, forward strand.
AAAGGATCCTGCATGGAGGAGCCAGGAGTGGGTGCGCATGGAGACGTGAGGGCTCCTGCCTGCAGGGCCAGAGTGCTCACTGCAAAGCAGTGGTACTGGGGTTTATGCTTTGGGACTCCTGGGCTGCATCTCACCTCTGAGCTAAGTGTAGGTTTCTGCTGGGACGTCCACTGTGTCCTTGCTGCCTGGATCTGCATCTGGGGTCAGGTTCCTTATGCCAAGTAGATTTAACTGGGATTATGCATTTGTTAGTCTGGATCTGAAATGTTTGCTTCTCTAATTTGCCAAACAAAAACCCTAAATCCAGAAAATCTTAAAGCAGTGTATGCCTTCCTTCCAGAGTCTGCCTCTGGTTTCCTGGGCTGTTAATACATTAAGGGTTCTTTAAAACAGTTAATAATTTGTATTAAATGGTTTAGCTGCAGATTTTTAACTACTTCGCCACAACAGACTAGAAACAAATGGAATGGGTTTATTCTTAGTATTTTCCATTTCCAAAGTAATTTGCATTATCTTAGTATGTGCTTACCTTGTAATCCCCAGTGTAAGTGTTACACCATCCATCCCTGGCAGAGCTGTGTGGCTCTTCTGCTTTAGAGATGAAGGCAGGAGTCCACAGATGCATGGGTGCCATCTCTGCATCTTCAGAGTCTTGGGATAGTGCCCAGGCTGCTCTGTCAACCTCCATCTCAAGTCCAGGAGTACAGAATTTGGGTTTAGATTAGAGTGGGGAAATGGAAACAAAAGAGGCCAGAAAAGTTTGTGTAAAATATTTGGGAAAATTAGATTTTAGGAGAGATTCGAGTTAAGTCAAAGACTGCAAGATGTTTCCACATGGAAAGGTCAACAGAGCTGGTCACCAGCATCCAAGTGAATTGCTGAGTCCCCTGCAGTTCCCTGTGTTGTCCTTGACAATCTGTATGAATCCTGCCATGGAAATTGATGCGATCACTTTGGGTAAAAGTGTCACAGTACCAGCCTGTGGAGCAGCGTGGGAAGCCCAGGAGGTAGCCTGGATAAGGGGGCTCATCTCATTCTTTGCACTGAGGTCTGTGCTAACCACACGCTGACAGGTGGTGGACCTGGGACCCTCTGCCTCTAAAACAAACCTCTGTCCTCCCCTTCTGTCTCTCTGCAGAGCTTCCTTCCTCGGAACACTTGAGCGTGGCCGATGCAACATGGCTTGCCCTCAACGTGGTGTCTGGTGGAGGTGGCTTCTCCAGCTCCCAGCCCATCGGAGTGACCAAAATTGCCAAGTCAGTAATAGCACCTCTAGCTGACCAAAACATCTCAGTGTTCATGCTCTCCACCTATCAGACGGACTTCATCCTGGTAAGAGGACGTGAGAGGGCCAGGCAGAGTTACTGCCACCAGATGAAAGTTCACTTTGGTATTTCGGGGAACAAGTTGTTTGGGGAGCAGCAGAAGTACCAAAGTCTGCTTTCCCCAGAGCTCTGTCCCTTGTAGTTAGGCCCTCTGACATCACGGGATCTTTTGTCATGGGATGAAGCATTTGTTGTCATGGGTTGTCGTGTGACTAATGAGAGTGCTGAGCCCACACCACAGTCTCTCCTGCAAGTGAGGTACTGGTGGCATTTCCCACCATCACTCAGACATTGGTTTTCTGGAAGTTAGAGGAACATAGTGTCTGCTGTCAAGTTGGCTGGTGATGGCCAAGAGGCTCCAAAGTTGTTTTGGGGATAGACAGACAGACTGTCTTTGTGTCTCACGTGTGTGTGTGTGTGCACGCACACGGGGCAGAATGTTATTCCCTTAGGAAACAAGACTGAAGAACAGGCAGTGCTGAGTTGTTGAAGGAATGCTGGAGAAGAGATGAAGCATCTCCCACTTAGAAATTTCCACACTCTTTTTACAGTCTTAAAAGCACTCTGGTGCTTAATCCTGATACCTGCACTGATACCACCAAGTGTGCACCTCTTAAGACACACACCCAGGTGGTCACTGTCCAGTGGCTCCAGCAGGAGTCATGTGTCCCTTTGCTGTGCACTTCAGAGTGTGTACCCTCCAGTGAAGTGTTTCGTCATTTCTGAGGTGCACCATCACCAGATAATCCTGCTGTCACCTTCAGGTACGTGAGCGAGACCTGCCCTTCGTGATGCACACGCTGGCTGCAGAGTTCACCATCCTCAGAGTCGTGAATGGGGAGACAGTGGCTGCCGACGACTTTGGGATAACAAATGGATTTGTCAAACCAAAATTAGGTAAGGATCGGCATGGGCTCAGCTTGCCAGGGATTTGGTCTCCGTGACATATGGGGTGGAAGTCCTGCCTCCTAGCTTCCTTCAACATTTGGGTGAATATTTATCCTTTTCTAAGATAATAATCTCACAGGTCTATCCCAGTACAACCAAGGATTTGGGTAGGTCCTTGACTTTCTGAGCAGTGCTGGTAAGTTTGGCTGAATTTTGGCCTTTTAATGCTAGTTTCACGTGTCTAGAGGAGACATGCCTTTTGTAGGACAGAGGGTTAATTGCAGTTGCAAAAATAATGTCTGTGGCCCCTATTTCCACTCTTCAGCATTCCAAAGGAAAATGGCTTTTATAAAAGCTTATTTAAGTATTGCAGTGCCACACAGTGAAGATTGTTCTTCAGCTTTCACACTGAAGTGCCAATGAGGATCAAAGCCACAATGAGCCCAGGGCTGTGCAGAACCTTAGGATGTTTGCAGGCTAGAAGAACAAGCATCAAGCCACAGGGCACAATCAGGAAAAGGATCAGCTTACACACACATGTTTACCTGCAGACCTGTGTGTAATTTTTTGCCCGTAGCCAAACAAAGAAGGGCTCAGTTATTATGAAGTGCCACTCAGTTTCATTACTCAAGCCCTAACAATCATCTTGTTTAAGAAAATGAGCCTTAAAGAAAAGAAAGCATCAGGAAAGGACACAGTGAAACACGTGTTGATTATGTACAGGTATGCAGTTTGCTGTGTTGCTCTGTTTAATGCTCTGCCTGCCTAAATACTGGCTGCTTCTCAGCCACTGGCTGCAACGTTTGCCAAACTGCTGCCTGGCAGCTGGTTTTTAATTTTTCTAGATATTATGGCAAAATAGACCCCCAGAAACGAGGGGAAGGAGGATGGACTGCCAACAATCACAGCCAGAGAAATGCCTCCCATAGCCTTGTCTTTTAAATGGTGGAAGCCTGAATTTTTTTCCACTTTCCAGTTTCTCTTGTCACCTCCTTTAGCTTGCCCCTTGTCTCGTGTGAACGCACCCGATGGCCTGAAAGCCCCTAGGAGCAGAGAGCTGGGCAGGGTACTCAGGGTGGGAGCACCCTACACCTCAGGGAGACCAGCACAGGAGCCCTCAGTCCCTGTCTGAGAGCCAGCAGGGCTTCAGCAATGAGGAAGTGCCTTACAAATGCTGTCAGCTTTCTCTGTGGCCGCTCCAGTGCGTGGATAGCACAGCTGGTGGGACGGGAGCCTGCTGCAGATGTGGCTTCACACTTGTGTGTGTGTCTCTGTCTCTTTCAGTTCAGAGGCCTGTCATCCATCCCCTTTCCAGTCCAAGTAACATGTTCTGCGTCACCAGCCTGGATCCAGATACCCTTCCCACTGTTGCTACACTCCTGATGGATGTCATGTTTTACTCCAATGGGTAGGTCCTGCAGGGAGATGAGCTCCCAAAAGAGGTGTGCCCAGCGTCTGGAGCCACAGATCCCATTGCTCCTCTGGGATGCCCAGGGATCTGCTCTGCCCTTGTGCTGCTCCAGTGCTCTGCTCTGAGGGAGGGATGTTTCACAGGCTCACGAGGGTTGTCCTGGCAGGTGGAAACCAAAGAGGTGACTGAGGGTGCCCAAAGACATCTGCTGGCTTTGGAAAGCTGAGCCTTTTCAGAGTGAAGCAAAGAGCAGCCGTGTGGTCAGTGTGCTGCACATCCACACAGGGCCGGAGCATGTACAGCTGCCCCTTGGTGCCTGTGGCTCCTGGCCCACAGCCTCCTGTGAGGGGATCTTGAGGCAAGGATGGAGAGTTTTGTCAATTGTGGGGACTGGATGGTTTTCCACCTGCAAAATAAAAAAAATTCAAAGCAGTATAATATGACAGGACTCAGTGTCACTTCCCTAAGTTGATGTACAAACATTTCTGATTTCACTCACTGTATCTGCTTGGAAAACCTTCCTATTGTGCTCTTCTAGCCACAGTTAATGTTGTTCTCTTCTGTTTCTTCAGAGTAAAAGACTCAGTGGTGGGCAGTGAAGACTCGGGACACATTCGCTTCTTCTCCTTTTCTCTCATCGAGGGTTACATCTCCTTGGTCATGGATGTGCAGACACAGCAAAGGTGAGCTTTGGCCTTAGGGCAACCTGGACCTCACAGAAAGGGATGTTCTCAAAGGAGCAGGAAGCAGCTTGGACTCCTCCATGTTAATTGTTGGGACCCTCTTTTCATAGGTATCGTGGGCCTGTACACCCTGTCACTTTTCTGAGTGAAGTCTGGTGTGTTAGTTCCAGTGTCTGAATTTTGGGCTAGTCTGTCCAAGCCCTCAGTGAAATCACAAATCAGTGTGATGTAGGGTTATCTCACTTTCAAAAGAGGAGCACTGGAGCAAAGTGATTTTGGCATTTTTATTCTATTGTTCATTAGGTGTGCTTTTAAGAGCAAAACCCAAAAGGAAAATCTGGTGTAGGTGTTTGACATGTTCCTGCTAAAAGCCAAAATCAGGCTGGGGATGTCAGTGATGCTGTCCTCCTGCTTTCCTTTACACATGCACGGGCTTGGTTCAGAGCCTTGTTATGGTGATGATGTCCTGAGTCACCCCTGTGCAGTGGGAGCCCATGATGTGTTTGTCTGGCAAGGAGAAAGTATCTGGGGAGCAAACACCAGCCTGTGTGTGTGTCTGTGTGTCTGTGCTTCTGCAGCTGTGCAGAGCAGGAGGCTCTGAAGTCTGGAGGCTACAGGGGATGCTGTACTCAGCAATGCTTAGATTTGCTTTTGGCACACACGCAGTTTGGATTTGGGTCCTGGGGACAAGTTCCCTGCCCCAGGGACTTGTTTTTCAAACTATTCATTGCCCTCTTGAAACTTTTTTTAAACTTATTGGAGTAAACCTTTGTTTGCTTTCAGGAGAGGCCAGAGGGCTGGAACTTCAGCCTGGGGTGTGGGAAGCCAGGGGGGCGAATTCTTCTCTCTCACAGACTGCCTGCTTGACCTTGGGCACGTCTCTCAGCCACTGGTCTCCTTTCCCCTGCTAAGAAACAGGGATTTCTGAAGAGGTCCCAGGGGCCTCCCAGGGATAGTATGGAAAAAAGCACTGACACAAAACCAGTGCTCACTGTTCACATTTCTGAGAGCAGAAACATACTCCATCCCTAGGTGTTTCCAAATGCAGCTCAAATCAAACCTTCATAGTCTCAACATTAATAAAGCTGGGCCACAGCCTGTTGCTTAGAAATCTTTTCCCATGCCTCTCTGAGTACCTGTGCCCACCTCCAGCAGCAGATGCTGATTTACCACACGACACCTGGAGGGTCAGGCAGGTGCATCTGCCCCACTTGCCTTGAGTTTTCCCAGTTTGCCCAGGCTGCTGCCCCGTTATTGTTGGCTTCAAACATCTCAAGGATGCAGGAAGAGCAGATTCCCACAGGCAGAATCTGACACATTGCTGTGTTTTAATTGCCATGTTTGATGTTCTTTTTTTTTTACAGATTTCCTAATAATTTGTTGTTTACAAGTGCATCTGGTGAACTCTGGAAGATGGTGCGGATTGGTGGGCAGCCCCTTGGCTTTGGTGAGTGACATTTGGGGGATCAGATGGTGTGCAGGCAGCCTCAGGGCCTTCAAGGGGTATGGAAAAATCCATCTGGGGCTGAGGTTTTTTCAGAGTCAGCAGCTTTGTGAGCTGAGATGTTCAAACAGAAGTCTGACTCCTGCCCATTAAGTCAGACTACTGAATATGCTCCTGAAAGTGCTACATGGTTGACAGTTCCAGCTACACTGCATTTATCCGCTGAACTTTGGAAGTGGCTACAGTTGGGACTCCAATTAAAGAGAAAACCTGGACAAAAAGCTGGCATGGAAACCATGAAATCAGTGGTCAGAAAGCACTGTCGTACTCCAGTGCAGTGCTTGGGTAGTTCTGTGACTTCAGTAGATTTTTTATAGACTTGTAGCAGTCCAAGTCCCGTTCCAGACCTCTTTCACATCCAGTGCTGCACACGTTTTCTCTACTCAAAAGAATATTGGTCCTGAGTAGCACAGAGCAAGTGCTTCATGTGTGCAGGAGTATTGCTTTTATTTCTGTGTCCCCTGCAATTGTAAGGGTCTGATCTGAATACGGCAGCAAAGGCCTGATCTTCAGGAAACATGATGGCTCCTTCCTGTGGGCTCTGAACAAGTAACTAAATACAAGCTTCAAGAACATTTCTGAAAAATGTTCGGCCCATTTTTGTATTTAATGGCAACTTCTACACCAGACCACCAAAAGTAGCAAGAAGGAAATTTTCATGTACCTACTCTTTACACATCTTAGAGGCAAAATATGTAGAAATGGCATGGTATATGTCATTGATGGCACATCAGAACATCTACCAGGCCCCTAAATATTCGATGTTTAAATATGTTCATTTAAGATCAAGTTGAAATGTTGAATTTGGGTCAGTGAAGCGAGATGAACCATTGAAATTTCATTTAAAGCCCAGAAAACCAACCAAATATCCCAGAGAGCCAATCAAATCCCAGGCTGCACCCAAAGGAGCGTGGCCAGCAGGGGAGGGAGGTGATTCTCCCCCTCTACTCTGCTCTTGTGAGAGCCCATCTGGAGCCCTGCACACAGTTCTGGTGTCCCCAGTATAAGAATGACATGGAATTGTTGGAGCAAGTCCAGAGGAGACCACAAAGTTTTTAAGAGGACTGAAGCATCTCCCCTACAAAGGCTGGGAGAGTTGGGGCTGGAGAAGAGAAGGTTGTGTGGAGACCTCCCAGCACCATCCAGGGTCTGAAGGGCCTCCAGGGAAGCTGGAGAGGGACCCTGCATCAGGAACTGTAGGGACAGGACAAGGGGGNAGGACAAGGGGGGTACAAATGGAAAAAGGGGAAATTTGGGTTAGCTATTAGGAAGGAATTCTTCCCTCTGAGGGTGGTGAGACACTGGCACGGGCTGCCCAGGGAGGTTGTGGCTGTCCCAGCCCTGGCTCAAAGGGTTCAAACACTGGTTCAAAGCCAGGCTGGATAAGGCTTTGAGCAGCCTGGTCTAGCAGGAGGTGTCCCTGCCCCTGGCACAGGGCTTGGGACTAGATGACCTTTAAGGTCCATTCCAACCCCTTCACATTCTATGATGACTCTGTGGTGAAATTGCTGTGAAATCCTCTCTCAGGAGCTGTGGTGGGCTGTGGCCTAGGAACCATGTGTCCAGGCTGACTAATGGGTCAGCATCTCCTCTTTCAGAGATGCAGGGCCAAGTGTTTGATAGACTAAAATGGATGTTAAGAATCTATAGGCCTGGATTTGGTGCTTTCTTGTTTGAACATCATTCAGTGCCTTTCTTTTGACCTCTGTAAATCATTCCAGTTCTAATGTTCCTGTGCCTTTGGAGAATTTGCATTTCTCTGTAGCAAAAAGAAGGTAAAAAAACTAAATGTGCAATGTATTGTTGTGGTCCAAAAGCCTGATTCTGTGAGAAAGAACACATTTTCTTACAGAGATCCCTTCTGATTAGAGCTTGTGAAGACAAACTCCTCTCTGTGTAGGCGTGGAGCTGGCGAGCCCTGGGACTTCTGCGAGCCCGTGCAGACATTGTTTGATGTTTCTGTCTCCCCACAGATGAATGTGGAATTGTCGCTCAGATTTCTGAGCCTTTGGCCGCGGCCGACATCCCAGCCTACTACATCAGTACTTTTAAGTTTGATCACGCCTTGGTGAGTATGAAGAGAGCTTCTCTGGAGCAGGGGAGATCTCTTCCCTGGGAGAAAACTCGTGATGAGAATGTCACTTCCCATCTGGATAGCTTGTTGGAGTGCCTTTACTGCAGTGTAGCCCAGCGGACACCTCTCCCCAGCCTCCGGGCTGTCACTGCCCTGGGCCAGAGGCTCCTGAACCAAAGGCAGCCCCACCCAAAGGCAAAGCTGTGTTAGCGAGGGTTGTTCTCCAGAAAGGCTGCTCTCAGTCCTTAAAAACCTGCAGTGGTGGAGACTGAGCAGCCTCCCTGAGCAGCCTCTTCCACTGCCTCTGGATCTTTTATTAGAAACGGCCACAAACCCTCACCATTTGCCTCCAGAAATAGCTGCAGACTCTCAGGATGGTGCTGTGACCACTCACCCTTGGGGAAAAGGTGCTTCCTTAGGTGCTTCCTTCCCCTTTAGTGTGGGTCATCACAGGTGCCTTTGTGTGTGGGGAGCTTTTTGGAGAGTGTCCCAATAGCAGACCCCTGCCTTCATCTCTTGGTGCCTGCATGGTCCTAACTTTTGTTTTCTGAGTCCCACCTATTAGTTCTGCTATCCCTTCATCCTCCCATTGCTTGATAAACTAGCAATAATTGCCAGCATGGCAAGGGAAGGCAATTTTGAAGCAGATAAGGTTGTTGCCATGTTTGTTCTCATGAGTGCCCATAAGCAGTTGCAGCACAGTCATCAACATGAGGGTCTTGCCATCCTTGGAAAGTTCTCTTCTTTTTTATACTGATGGATATTCTACTTTCTAGGCCTGCCTCTGCTCTTCCTTTGGGAAGAGGACACCCTCAAAAATGAGGAGTTCCCCTGAAAAGGGAAAATTGCTGTGCCTGTAGCAACAAACAGGATGGCATTTGTCTTGGAGCCCATTTCCCAGGGAGGAAGTCAGCTGTTTTATGCTGTTAATCTGGGTTTTTTTTCTTATATGTGCCTTTTATTGCGTTACACTTCTCTTTCCATTACTGCAAATTCACTGCTCAGGTCCTACCTTTGCCCTGTAAAAGCTCCAGGGAGTTCAAAGCAGGGTTGGGGTGGGGGTGGGGGGTGGACTTAATTACTTTGGTTTTTCACAGTTGGTGTGAACCATTTACAGCTGATAGGTCATGTGTATAAAGAGTAAAAATAAATATTATTTCAGATAGCAAAGGTCAAAGTGTTCTATATGTTTGTCTTATTTTCTTGACTATTAACTGTGCTGATAAGATAAGCTAATAAAACACCATTTAAAAATCAATACTGTTAGCTTTGCCTCACATTCCTGCCCGTTGTGTGGCCCCAGGTGCCCGCTTTCTATGCAGGGCCCAAGGTGCAGAGTGCTTCTAGGTGTCAGGCCATATCTGGAGAGCTCAGCCGTGGCAGTTAAAACAGATATTTACCTGAAAACTTATGCCATGCAATTGTGATGACTCTGCAGATGGCTCCACCTTGTCAGAGTCCCTCATCCTGCTGCTTCCAGGCCTCACAGACCCTCCGAGCAGCTGGCACGGCATTATGGCCACGCACTGAGATCTGCAGGTCTTCTTACTCAAAGCAGTGTTTTAGTGTTTTTCCTTGCTACTTGCTGTTTTCTTGCTGTATGGTTTTAAAAGCCTTTTCACCTGGACAGTGCTGTTCTAGCAGTCAAACCCTTCCATCCTTTGGAAGGTGCATTTAAAGCCCTGTTTTGCCTGACTTTGCACCAGGTGCACTGGCCAGGCTGGGTGCTTGTTGGCTCCAGGGTGGTTTTGTTGGCCAAGACCCTGACCTAGATTTTGTCATGTTTTCCCTAACTTTGCTACCCAGATACCTTGATTTCTAGTGATATTTCTCAAGGTCTAAGTGTATCTTGAACTGTTTCTCTAAATCCTCCTTTTCTTTATTGAAGGTAGCTCATTACCTGTTGTCAACAATTGAGATCACTCTATAAAACCTCATTGTTCCTTTTGATCAGATCTTTTTTTTCCTGTGCATGTTAAGGTGGTTGTTGTTGCTTAATTTTTATTTTACCTGGGTGTTAATATTCAGGTCTCCCTGCAGTGCTGTAGCTGTGGACGTTTGCCCTGGAAATCAGGACTTGTGTTTGAGAGGAAACCCCTTTGGGAGACAATGTTGAGATGGGAACCTGTAGGTCTCTGGCATGGCCCCTGGGGGATGGAACATCAGGCTGGAGAGAGCCACAGTTCCCAGCTCCCTCTGGAGAGAGCAAGGAAGAAGAGTCTTCTTTCCAGGTGTCTTGCTCTCCTTCACCAGCATTTTGCTTCTGAAGAGCCTGGAGCCGTGTCTGGGATGTAATTTGGAGCTTTACTGCTCCCTTCATGGTCGGTGCTTTGATGTGCACACTACCTGAGAAGTGAACACAGTTCACCAGCTGCCCTGGGACAGGGTCATTACCAAGGGGCAGGGAGGGGTAGGACTACTCCACTGGTGGCAAACTAGGATGGGTCCTACAAATCAAAACTGTTAGCACATCTGTCCTGGAGAAAATCCAGCCCAAATGTTTGTGGGGTGTTTGATACCATTTCTGTGCCGTTAAGAGGGTCAGGCATTTTGCAGGGAATGAAGGACCTCTGTGTTTCTTGGAGGAGATGGATCTGTGCAGGTCCAAGCCAGCTGGCCAGAGCTGACTGGTGCTGCTGCTTCCCGCTTCCATCCAGTGCTCGTGAAGCATCCAGAGGGACCCACATCACTGAGCATGGCTGGGGCTGACCCAAGGAGTGTGGTTGGAAAAGCGACACCTGTGCCTTTCCTCATTGTCTTCTGCTGAAGAAAAGAGTCAAAGAGCTTCTTCCACTGCAGTGTTCAGTGTACTGGGAAGGATGAGGAAGGGGAGGCAGTGGAGGGTCTCAAAGTCTTGTTCCCTAAGGTGGAGGTGTGCTGGGGTTTTCCTTCTAAACCAGAACAGTTTGCTGTATGCTTGTTTTAAGATTATTTTCTTCCTTTCCAAAGGACTTTTGTCCATACCTCATTAGAGTTGACTGCTGTTATTCCATCTTCCTGTTGGAAAATTGAACATTTTTCTTATTATTTCTCATTAGATTTTTTCCTCAGTTTTGTTGAAGGCCTTGCAGAAAGTCACAGTCCAGTTGTATTCTCAATGTCTGAGCTCTGGAGAGTGTCCAGTGAGTCCAAGTATTCTACTCCTGGCCTTAAATACCTCGTAGAGGAGACAGTCCCTTCTTCAGCTTACTTAACATGAATTATTTTGGCTTCTTGCAGCAGCTTACAGATAATTTATTTTTCCCTCAGTCCTCTTTCCACTTCTCAAGAGCTGCCCATTCCCTGAGAAGTGTCTTGGAGGTTATGTAGTGGTCAGACACCCTTTTTCTGTCTGACGTAACTTCACTTGTGTCGCTCTTTTCTACCGATGACAGTTGCTCTGAGATCTTCTGCATCTTCTGTTGCAAGAGGTTTTTCTTGCAGTAAGTGTGAAAAGACACCCATTAAATACAGACTTCTGTGGTTAAATCTTCTCACAAGGCTGGATCAGAAAGCACAGATGTGCCCCAAGCAGACTGGTGGCTCTCTTCCTCTTCTGATGGGCATGTTCTCCTTTCACCCATCATGGTCTTCCCACCCACACTTACAGGTCCCAAACCTGTAGGGAGCCCCTGAGAGCTTCATGGAGCCCTTAGGCAGCCACATAAATCCATCAGCACGGGCGCCTTGCATGAGTGAGCTCCTGGCACGCAGGTGCTTCACCAACAAAATGAAAGGAGGAGAGAGGAAGAGGAGGGAGAAGGAAAGCCCCCAGAGTAGTTGCCTCCCCAGCAGCACCCACCATAGGACTGCCAACTGTCCAGATCTCTCTTACAGTGTTTGCTCCAGGGGTGCCGTGGATTAACAGGAGTGTCCTTGTATATGGAGCCCTTTCTCAGTGGAGTTCAGGTGTCAGCAAAAAACAGCAAAGTCCCTGCCTCCTCGGGACTGGTCTGACTTTGTCTCCTGCCTCTTTTCCTTGTCATCCCTTTTGCTGGAGCATGACGTTTCTTTTTGTTTCCTTGCAGGTACCTGAAGAAAATATAAATGGTGTGGTCAATGCACTCCAAGTCAGTCAAGCTGAAAAGCATTAGAAATCTTCTGAGCTGGTTCCAGATGCTTTTTATTATTATAATTATTATTATTATAATTATTANTGAAAAAAAAAATCTAGGTCACTTTTCATGTTTTTTATTATTATAATTATTATTATTATTATTCTTTTTTTCTCACAGTATTTCTTGAAAAATCTGATTACAGAGAGTGACATGAAAAGAGACTGTGGAAAGTTGACCAGAAACAGCTCCAATAAGCCTTTGTTTTAATTATTATTATTATTATTATTGTTATTTTATTAAATTGATGAATGAGGGGCAGGAGAAAAGGGAGTTCCTATGGTTTCCTGATGTTCAGCTCCAAGGAGAAGTGTTCCCTGCCTGCGTTCTCAGTGTGGAAGGAGCTGCCTGGGGACGCTGTCTCTCCCCGCAGCACTGGCAGCACGGATGGCCACAGGCACTGGGCCGAGAGCAGTGGGATGGGCCAAGGGCAGATGGACAGGCCACTGGCTCAGAGACCCTGAAAACCAGAAACAAAATGAAATATGGAATTAAACAGAAAAGATGTTGCATGGTGCTGGCTTGTCTCCTCACATCAGACTTCCTGAGGACTGTCTGTCGTTGCCTGATGGGAAGGGTTCTGTTTCCCCTGACAGAACAGTTTGGTGTTGGGAGAAGGGGAGAATGCCCAGTTGTTTGACTCTTCCCTTTTTTCCTTCTCCCTGCAGTCAAAGCCTGGGTCCTCTGAGAAAGCTTGGGCAGGGAGAGCTCTGCTCTGGCCAGCTCCTGGCAAGTGGTGTCACCCAACCTTGTGTCTGCATTGAAACTTGGCTGGTTTTGCTCATTTTTTTCCAGTCAGCCTCTCACTGCTCCCAGTATTTTCCTGCCATGTCCCCTGCTCCAGGGCAGCTGTTGTCCTCTTGCCCCATGTCAGAGCCATCCCCGAGCCCTTGTGCCCCAGGGCCAGCAAGAGGAGGGAGGTCTCTTTTCTCCTGTCCCCTTGGGCTTCTTCCCATCCTCTCTGCACACATGGGGAAATGAAGGATTGCCCAGGGTTCCTGGGTAGCTGCTCTTGCACATCCCAGGCCTCCTCGGCCAAGAACTGCAGCAGGATGTCCCTGCCAGGGCCAGGAGGGTGTCTGAGCCCTGTGGGGACCCTCCTGCAGTTTTTCATCAGCTTCTTCATCACCCAGGTGAAAATTGCTGTTGATTGGAGAAAGTAGAATGGTGCTGAAAATGCCTAAAACCTGTTTCCATCTGGTCCTGTCGCAGAAAGGTGATGGGGGCTCTTCCCGTGGGGCAGCAGGAGTGTGTTTGCTCCTGGCTTGTCCCACAGCTGAGGGTCAGCAGGAGCCAGGCACCAAGGCCCATGGGGCCAGGTTGTGCCCATGGCCACTCCCAGCACTGGGGAGGACAGTGGGGACCAGTGCTGGGACAGAAGCATTACCCAAGACTTGGGTGCCAGAAGTCTGCCCCACATGTGACCATGCAGCAAGGGGTGGTGAAAGGAGAAGCTGTCTGAGGACCCTGCTTTTGTGATTAGCAGCCCCAGTATATCCTGCATTTCTTGACTTCTTCCATTTCAGACTTGACATAAAGAAATTGCAGATTTTGCCATTTTCCCAAGGGTTTTCCAGCTGTGCTTCAGAGACAGCCTCTAGCAGGATTTTCCCAAGGCTGTGTCATACAGCTGTGAGATGGGGCTTTGCATTAATCTGGAGGCAGTAAGCAAGCATCTGAAATCATGCCATGGGCATGGTTTGTACTGGTGTGTAGGACGTGCAGACATACACACGGACTCACAGCTTGCTGATTAGTTCTGCATTCACAGTGCTGAAGGGCTGAGCAGTTAGGGTTTCTGATGCTGCTGGACCCAGACATTTTCAAATCTGATTTTTCATCAGTGGGATGTTCTTGCATCTAGACAGGGAATCAGAGCATCTGTGGGAAAAAGTGGATCACTCTCCTTGGTTGGCCCTCCCTGAGCTAAAGCATCCCTGCTGAGAACACACCTAGGCACATGTTCAGTGCTTTACCAGACAGGGTGTTTTGCAGTTTCTTTACATGGGTTTGCAGAACCTGCCCCATGATACGTTGTATTCACTCCAGATTTCTGGAATAAAGGTTTATTCCAGATGTGGCATCTCTGGATGTTTGCTTGGAGAGATGCTCTGTTCTCCTGATGCAAGGACACGGGCACAGGCTGCAGTGTTGAGAGCACTCCGAGGTGTTTGCCTGACTCTCCCAGTGCTGTGGGCACTGAGCTGGGCTGGGCTGGGCAGCAGGGCCATCAGGAGCTGTTCACCACATGCACTGTTGGAGGGTTCCTCCTTGGGGTGGCAGATTGGTCAGAGGGGGACTGTGCAGGAGCTTTATTTTGAGTTGCTGTGTACCGTTACTGAGTCACCAGCCAGGGTTTCTGGTCAGCTGAGTTGAGCCTGAGTTTTCCCTGTGTGCATGGATGGTGCCACCATGACAGAGTCACCAGGACAAGGTCTTCTTTTTGCTCTGGGGTTTTGTCAGCCTTTGGAAAATGCCAGTTTCAGCATCAGAGAGCACCACGTGTTGCTCTGAATGTGCCAGTGCTGCTTCCGAAGGACCACAACATGGATGGGGAGGAATTACTTGAAACAAGCAACAACATTACTGAGCCTTAAATGAAAGTGAAAAAAATTGGGTTTAGGTTTTTTTTCTAATATTGCATTCAGGCTATTTTAGAGGCTGATTTTTTTAATTTAAATTTTTTTCCCAAGGGAAGTCAGCCTTAAATTTGTGAAATCTGTAGAAGTCTTTGTGGTATTTCAGGCCTTCCCTAAGCAGGTTGATGTTCTGACATGGGAAAGTTGGCCTGAAAAATTCACAGGGTGTAAAATGCCATTGAAGGACTGTCTGACACTGCACCATCCTTGGCTTCACCTTTTTTTACCTTTTTTGTTTTGTCCTCACATCCAGGGAGATTGTTTAAGACAACTTGATGCTTTCCCTTTACTCTTCCCTACATATTCTTGCTGGTGGGAACTGAGATGCTCTGGATGTGGCCAGAATTGGTGGAACCTTGTCCCCACACCCAGACTGCAGTCAGGACCAGTGCAAGCTTGCACACTTCTGCTTGTGAGACCTACACTGGATAAGGCAGGACAAGATCTGTAGGGGCTTTGTTAAAAATTTTCATAGTAATGATAATAATACCAGCATGGTAATAACACCACAGTGCTTAGTGAACCCAAAGCAGGGGCTCTAAAAGCTGCTCCACAGCTGCCACTCTCAGCACCTGTAGGGTGGGAAAGCATTGAAGGGTCTTTTCCTTTTTTAAAATGCCTTATGATAACACCTCTGAGCATCCCTGACATTGTGCTGTGTGGATAAAGAAGGACCATGTCTCAGTGGGACACCCTTGGGCTGTGTGCCCAGACTGTCAGCTGCCACACTGCCCCCAGCATCCCTGCTCAGCTCTCTGGGCAGTTCCACCTGGCCATGCCTACTGATAATGAGGGATTGCCTCAATGCCATGGGCCACTCCCCGTGCCCTCTCTCCTCTTGTTGCACAAAAATCCACCAAACAGCAAAATGCAAAAGTGTTTCCAGCCCTGCAGAAAGGAGTAGGCAGGGGAGGAGAGCATGGCTCTCATGCACCCTCCATCTTTCTCCAAGGCCTTTGTTTTCTTAGAAGTCTCAACCTTTCCAAGTTGTGTGTGTTACTACGTAGGGTGTAGGGTTTTGTCTTTTTCCCCCAACCCAATTAGAATTTGGCTGCAAATGCCTTTCCACTTAGCAAGTGTGTGCATATGTTCATCCTAATGTATAGTGTTTCCAAAGAAATCCTTAGTGTGTCTCTGTTGTACACCTATAAATACCCATGTTTGAGTCCGTAGGGTTGTGTCCTGTACATGGCGTGGGCACTCAAGCAATATAGGTTCATATATATAGATATAGATATAGATATATAAGTTCATATATATCTATCTATATATATATATAGATATACACACAGTGTGAGTACATGTGTGTATACTGCAGGCACACACATCGTGTGTGTGTGTGTGTGTGTGTATTTATCTACGTAGGGAGTGCTGTATAACACACATTTATTCACCATATATTTTTAATTCAGGTAATGGGCAATATGAATATTGGTTCCACTCTTGGGCTTTCTCTACATGTGTTTAGTGAAGAGCAACGTTGGAGCTGGTCTGGAGCAAAACTGGGGCTCCTCTGCTTACTGGGAGCAGCACTGGATTTTCCTCCCTGGATTTTCCTCCCTTTGCCCCAAAACTCCCTGTCCCTCTTCAGTTTGGTGCCTCAAACACAGACACTGTAGGAAATTTACTCCTTTTTCTTTCTGTACCTTTTAGTTGCTGCCCTGAATTGCCTCAGCCTGTAATGAGGGCTGGTCATCCGTTCACACAGACCCTGGCTGGGAGCTTCCATTGAGGCTTTCAGCTCCTGCAAGCATGGAATGTGGTGCCAGTGCTCTCTGCCTTCCCGCCAAGGCAGGAGCTCCTGCAGGCCTCCTGCAGTTTTAGGGCTTCATGGTGGCCTGGGCTGGGCACCAGTGTTCCCTTTGAGCTGGTTCTTGGAGGCCTTCCCCAACAGCTCTGCGCGGGGCTGGGGGCAGGTGTGAGGTTTCCTGGTGAACGTGTCTGCCCTGGGCTCGGCGGGCAGTGGCCACCCATGGCTGGTGCTGGGCTCTGGTGTTTGTTGGGGAGTTCACATTCGCTGGCCTGTGAGGAGCTGAAATCAGTGAAAGCAGGAGAGGCTGCTTGAACCCGGTCACTGGGAGTGTGTGGTCCTTGCATCTCAGCATTGGAGATTTCTGCTGTCCAGGAGTGCTGCCAGGGTCCGTGTAGGGAAACATCCCCTCTTCTGCTATTTCAGTTACACTTCACCAAAGGCAGGGGGGTGCTGCTTTGCCACTGACCTTTAAGCACTTTGAGGTCACTGATTTTTCAGGCTGCCCCCCAATGCACCCTTGCACAGGTTTGTGCAGCCTTCAGTTTCTTTCCAGGTACTGAAGTCAGTTTAGAGTTTCTGCAGTGCTGTGCTTTAGGGTGGCATATATCAGCCTCTTGCACGGGGAAGCCTTAATGGAAGTATTTGGGTTTGTTGGAGCATAGAGATGGTGGCACCTGGAGCAGGTGTACGTTAGTATTAAGACTTAATGGCATTTATATAAATGGCATAATGCCATTTATAAAGCACACTCATCATACAAATATTATACTGCTGCTTCCAAATGTATTTTAAACTCCAAGTTCTCTGTTACCCTTCCCAGGGCACAGGGATGCTGTTGGTCAGAGATGAATCAAGCCTCATCTCTCAAGAAAAGCTTGTTGGTGTCAGACTTGGCTGTGGGGCAGCACATGGCACTGAGCAGCGATTTACTCCATAACATGTGCTGTGCAGAGCTGGGTGTGGGGACTTTCAGGACTGACACTTGATGGAAAATGTTACTGGGAAGTCGTGATTGCTTTAGCCAATCAAAGCATCCGACAGAAGTGTATCAGGTTTAATTTTTCTGAAGCATGATGTTTTGTCTTGGTAGCACTTGGAGGAGATGAGGCAGTGCAGCGTGGGGGTGTGCGTGACAGAGGAGGTCGCTCAGATGCCAGCACAGCTCTCTGAGTTGTTTCCCTGGTGCTCTTGATGCTCTCAGGCGTGTGCAGACCCCCGAAGGAGGCAAGGCAGGGAGCAGCTCTGCCCAGAGCTCTGCCACTGCCGTGCATTTGCAGCATGTGCTGTTCTCAGGCATGAGCTCCCGACACGTGCCCCCACTGGCTGCCCTGCAACAGGCACCTGTTGTCTCACAGTGTGTCTGTGAGATGAGGCTTGAGTAGTGTGACCCTGACATCCTATGAAGGTTGGGAAGCTATCTGGGACATTAAAGACTGAATTGCGTGTGCTTGATCAGAGCCTGGCTCCGAACAAAACAGCTTCCCATCTTTTCTCAGCGCTGCTGTACAAAGCTTGAATTTCTTTCCTTACAAAGGGGGCCTCTCCCTGGTGTGAGGTGATGTTCCTGTGACTGCCTGGCTGCAGGAGGGCCAGGGTTTCAGGCTGTGCTGACCTGCAGCAGCCGTGGGGTCAGTCCAGGCTCCTCTATTCCAGAAGGTGTCTTGGTCTGACTCAGCATTGTCCCACACATCCATGTTGTGACACTGGGGAGGCTGCAGAGGTCCCTTCTAGTGACAGGCGTGGGAAGGCCAGGGGAAAAGCAGGGATAGCTGGAGTGCTGAGTGATGCAAAAGAACCGGTCCATTCCTTTTTAGTTGTGCACATACGAATATATCAAAGTTGTTGTTGTGAACACCAAAGCATTTTCATTCTCTTTGATTCAAACAGATGTCCCCTCCCTGCCCAGCCTCCACACTCAGCCCAGTATCCCAGGGCATGCATTTGTCCCAGTCACACCATTCCAGCAAGGGTGGGTGGCACAACTCCTCCCAAACCCATGGTAGTCAGAAAATGTGATGCTCAGCCTTGCCATGGAGGAAGCCCCCAAGAATCACCGTGTGTTTTGATGTAGTGGTGGGTAATGTCGGGTGTAACGTCCACTACTGTGGCCAGAGAGGTTAGTCCTCTCCTTGTGGTTTTCCCCATCCATGTACCCACACAACTGCTTGAGAGCACCAGGGCATCCAAACTCCCTAATTTAGAGGTCAGCAACTTTAATAGGAGGTGCTGGATCCTGCATCGGCACAGTCAGCGCTCAGTGAGCACAAATGTTCCTGTCTTAGCACTGAATAATTGGTATTTTCTGATCATGACAAGGGAGAAATTCTTTGTTTGGCCCCAGGCTCAACATTGCTGTTAATTCCCAAGAAAAGGTGTCCCCCAGCAGCATTCAGTGATGGACAAGAAGTCATTTTCTGATGAGGATTTCTTCTCTCTCTGTTACTTTGACTGTTGTGGACATCTCCAGTAAGCAGCTTAAGGCATCTCACTTACCTGTTCCAGTCCTGCCTGCAAATTTTGGATTGGATTAAAATTTTATTATCTGCAAGAGAGTAAAACCCCGTAATCCTTTTCCAGATAGTATTTATATGTGACAGCGTGCGCTGAGGTGTGTTTACATTGGTCGAGATGTGCAGACCTGCCTCCAGATTTCCATACCTTCTCCCCATGAGCACATCTGTCTGTCTTGTCTGTCTGTACCCTGCCACAGGCCACATGTCAGGGGCCAGCAATATCCCTCGGGCATCCTGGCAGCACTGGACTGGTACGGAAACACTCTGCGCATCCTCAGCGAGGCTGCAGGACCTTGCCAGGGCACCTGGAAGGGAAACAGTTGACTGTGAAGATAATATTGAGTTACTGTGCTGCCCTTGGCGTCCTTCTTTATTTAATGCTCATGAAGCACAGCTGGATTGAACTACCAGCTCCAGTTAGCACAAGTGAAGGAAAGAAAGAGGTTTTGCAGCACGAGACGTGTGCTGGAGGCTGATCAGCAAATCATGACTGCAGCAGTAATTGCCTCTGCAGATGCTCTGGTGAGCACAGAGCAATGCAGAGCCCCTGTTGTATGAAGGGGAAATGGATGAAGTATGCATCAAAGTACATTCTTATTTTAGAGTATGCATGTTAGGGTTCTGTACCTGTTTGGAACACATATAAGCCAAGATCCTTTCTTGGTCTCTCTAGACAGCACTGGCAATCTCTCTTCAGGTTCAAAGCCTAGGACTGTGTGTTACCTTGTAATTGCAGGTGACATGGAATAGCTTCTCTCTGCTGCTGCCTACCCTGGGTTTGCAGAGGGCCCGGCCACAAGGGAGCACAAACCCCAGGCATCTCCTCCCAGCTGAGAGTGCCTAAGTTTTGCAGCCAAGGTGCAGGGAGTGTCAGAGGGATGGCATCCATACACCTCCTCCCCTGCCTGCAGAGCTCCAGTATAGCCATGGCCAGCCCAGCTCAGCACTGTCCCAGCTGTGCTGAGCAGGAGAGTTGCAAAACAGTTTAATGCCCTGGGCTCCCTTGGGGTTTTGGTTTCATCTGGGGTTTGGTTTCATCATTCATTCATTCTTTTTTAGCCTTCTGCAGAATGCTGTAAATGAAGTGTGGTTGGATTTTGGAGCAGAGACAGACAGAGGTGCTCATCAAGCATCTAGCAGGATTGAAATGTTGAAATACGTTTGAGAGCAGAGCAGGAACGTGTCACTCCCCCTCTGTCCAGCTCTGTCTGTACCATAGGAGAGCTGACCAGCTGTCATGTCCCTCTCTAGACAGACCCACTGGTTGTACCAGTGTCATCCCAATCCTAAAAGATTATGTCAAAAATAGGGCTCCTTTCATCCTTCATTTTGGGGGGGCTGATTGCTTTTTCCCTCCTTGTGTGGCTGTGGCAGAGGCAGTGTCTATTGCCTTTGAGAAGATGCCACAGGAGGCTGCTGTTTGGAGTCCCCCTGCTCTCACTGGCTTTCTGCTGCTATTTCAGCATCCTGAGGATTTAAACCAGCTTTCTGAAGTTACAGTAATAAGCTTTTTTTTTCCCAAAAGATTCCTACCAGATCTTTTGCAACTTGAAAAACATAGTTTTACAGGTACCTGATTCCCTGCCCTGCTGCTTGAAGCACCCACTTGTCAGGATGGCTGCTGTACACATTACAGCTCCTTTGGGCCCCAAAAGTTTGCCCCCATTTGCCTGCTGGAGTGCTGAAGCAGCCCTGGGCTCAGGCTGGCAGGATGCTGCTCTGGGGACAGGCCACAGGGGAGAGACTGCCCCAGTAAACAGAGCCCCCTTGCCCTCTGTGTCCTTGCTGCCTGCACAGAGTCATTCCCATCGGCTGGAAGGCAGTGAATGCAAAGGGAATTTCCCTTCTGCTGAGGAAAAGCAGCTGTCTCCTCTGTGGATTTGTGGTCGGTGGCAAAAGTGCATTTGCCATTTGGGACACTGAAGGAAGGAGTCAGGAATTTGTATGTGTAGAGCAAAGGAGAAAAAAAATCTGCAGCCTTTGCTGTAGCTGTTTCTTGTGATTATTTCTAATGCCAGCCTTGGGATGGGGTTGAATTTTTGAGATCACTGAAATCACCTACAGAGCTGGTGCTGTTACACCTGTGGGAGCTGCAGACCTGGCGGCATTGCATGTGGGCAGGACCAACCCCACAGGACCCTCCCCATCGTGGCTCAGCCCTGGAGCATGGGATGTTCTGGGCTCTTCCATCCAGCTGTGCTGTTCCCCTGCAGCAGTGTGCATTGACAGGCTATTGAACCAGGCTGCTGGTGAAGAAATCTCTGGGTTTTAGCATTTCCTTCCTGGGGGCAAACCTGTGTGTTTTCCCTGGCGTTGTGTGTGTGTGTGGGTTGGTGCTGGGGTTGGGGGTTCAGGGTGCAAAAAAGGTGGCTCTGCAGGAGGAGCACCCCATTTCTCCTTCAACCATTAGGAACAGAAGCTTTCTGCTCCAGCTCGGTGACCTTGGCCTTTTTTTAGTTGTATCATAGAATTAAAAATGATTCATGCCCTCATTCTCCTCCAGACCCTGCCCACTGGGGTACCCTGCCACTCCCATGTCTCAGTGCTTCCTTCCTCCACGTTTTTATTTGTTCTCCAACTGTGAACTGCTCCAATGATACCATGGCAGAACATCAGTGTCCCAGGGCAGTCTTTTCTACCAGGTGCTTCTGGTTGTGCTGCATCTGGGACTGCCCTTGTCTCTCACCCAAAATCTTCGTGCAATTGCTGCTAAAAATAATCCTGCCAATCCAATGGGTGTTGATAGTAGGGGTGTGAGAACTGCATCCAAGTGCCATTAGTGCCCAGGTACTAACCTGGAAATGCAGAGGGTAGTGGCACTCACCTGCCTGTTTCCAGCCCAGGACTGTGGTCAGTGTCACAGACAGCATGGTTGTGTCCCCTGCTCCTGCTGCCTGTGGCTGGGCATTCTGTTATCCCTCTCCTGTGCGTGGGCTCCAGGCTTGGCTTTGGGGCTTGTGAGACATGAAGTAAGTTGAGGAGTGTTCATTTTGGCATTGTGTCAGCCATGTCTTCTGCTAGTGCATCCTCCTCCTCCACGTTGCCTCTGCAGCAGCTGGGGGTGGCAGTGACAGAGAGGGAACACTTGTCCTGCTGACCCAAGCACTAGAACAACCATAGCTCTTGAGACAGGCAGAAGAGAAGGCAGCTGCTGGACAGTAACTCACGGTAAGATGCAGTTTTGGAAGTTCTGTTTCAGCCTTTGGAAGAGCCTGTCTCACTCCCTCACCGTTAACTTCCCACATAGCCCACTCTCCCTTTGTTTTCACTAAAATTAGAGGCGGGGTGATCACCTCAATTTGCTTAACATAGTCACCTGCTCCCACCACCGAGCCATGCCAGCAGGTCCTGGTGCTGCTGGGGTGTGGGTTTTGTGCCACAGTGCCCAGGGAACACCTGCAGCTCTACCTCGCAATGAGTCTGGCTATGGCTGCACAGCACAGCACTCACTGTCACGTTGGTCATCTCCTGCACAGAGGGAGTCTCATCGTCCTCACCAGTGCTTAGGGCAGGTTTTTAGGGTTAAGCCTCAGGGAGCCATTGCCCCGGGGGTCACAGTGCAGGGTTATGGCCCCAGTGCACTGTGCTCGTTCAGGGCTCGTTAGGAGGGGTCGGCCCTTCTGGGGCCACAGTGCAAGGCCACTTTGTTAGTGCCTCAAGTGGCTTGAACAAGACTGAGCATTTATCTTTCTCCCCTTTGACTGGACTCAAGGAACCCAGATTCCCTCTAGATGCCCAGAATGGCCACAACATTAACCCAAATTTCTTGCCAAGAGAGCAGAGAGGCTCCCGGTGCAGAAGCTGCCCAGCTCGGATCAGGCTCTGCCCCTGTGTTCCATGGCTGCTTGGAACAGCTGGCCTGGGCAGCCTGGGGAGGAAACACAAATCTTTAGGACTTTATTTAAAAAGTTATTTATGTACCATTTGCACTTTTGGCCTCAGACACTCACCAAACTGGGTGCAGTGGGGCTGAGAACCCCAACCTTCTGCAGCCTCTCGTCCCTGCTCACCTCTCAGAAATCCCATGGAGTCCTTCACTGGGGAGAGTGGAGAAAAATGTCTATATTTCCCTTTAATTACCAGACTAATGTAAAGAGACAGGGGGTGTGGGGGGTCCTCCCAGTGCAGGGGCCTGTGCTACACCCTCTGCTCTGGGCTGCAGCCATGGAAAGGCTGCTTGCCCCATATGGGCAATGCCTGTGGGCTCAGTGGGGCCAGTCACTGCACATGTGGGTGGGCAGCAGCTCCTGCGAGCTTGGGGGCACAAGGCACAGGGGAGTCTGAATGCATCAGTTGCCTTTGTGGCCTCTGCACGAGGGAGGACATTACACCAGGGGGCAGAGGGAGTGGTGGTGGCAGCTGGGGATCATGTGCTGGGCACGGTGTGGAGCTGAGAAGTGGCTGCTTTGCTTTCCCAGCGAGTGCACACGCTGCTTTTCTTTGCTGGTCTTATGCTGAAAAGCTGAGATTTATGTACTGTATGAAAAAAACAAAACTGAAAAAAAAAAGAAAAAATCCTAATGTTCCAAAATAAATGACAGTATATTTTGTACTTTGTAAAGTAATTAAACCGAAAAAGAATAAAAAGTGAAACTTACGCTGTCTGCTTTTGTACTGATCAGACTGATGAAAATAAAGCAGAGCTTGGCATTGTCTATAAGATGTAACTCTCATTTCTTGCACCTACAGCCATGCTGGGCCTCGCTCCCACACACACCATTTAGAAAGGCCAGCAGACCTCCCCAAGGTTCGCTGATGTCCAGGTCCTGTCACTGTGTGTACTGTTCCCCTACAGATGGTAGCCACCACCATCTCCATCCTCCAGCTGTTCTCTGGAAGCCACCAAACCTGCCCCGTACCATTCTCTTAAAAGAAGAGGTCAGTGGGATGCTGAGAGTGTGCCAGACTTAGTTTTACCTGCTCACCAGAGGGTGGAAGATGCCCAGAAGTCTGGAGAGCCCTAGCAGAGACCCTGGGAGGCCACCCCTAGAGCCCTGCACCCCACCAGTAGCAGGGGAGCAATCTCAGCTCCCTCACAGACTGTTTTAGGGCAGTCACTGTGGGCCCTGAGTCTTGGTCAGGAGCATGGCTGCACAGCACTACATGCTCTGCAAGAAGACCTGAAGGACCTGTCTAAAGTATGCAAGAAAAACAGTGAAATCAGGTGTATCATCACCCTATCACAGTTTTAACCATTCATAGTAGTGGATGTTTAAAGGGAAGCTGCTTATCTACATAAACCACAGTCAAGAAAAGTATCTCCTTTTTAGTGTAGTGTAATCCATTTACTCTTCTGGTCAAATGTTAGAGCATTCATGTAAGAAATTACTGTGGGATTGCTAATCTGGAATGCAGACAATGCAGAGCGCTGCCTCGAGGTTTTAATCCAGTAAAACAAAAACCTAAATAAATCAGCACAGACACTGCCACACAATCTCAGCACTGCCTGCAACTCCCCGCAAAAGGAATGGCATCTTAGGGTAAATAACAGGATTTAGGCTGCTAAACTGGTGTCCAGACCCCAAAGACACTGATGCCTTTTAGCATCAATATTTGTCTTACCTCACCTGCCCAGGCTCACACCTCTGAGCATGAGGTGCTGGTGCACTGGAGGGAGGGGAGATGGGAAAGCTTCAGCCCCTTTAAAATAATGCTACAAAAATAGATTTTGATGAGTCACAATGAAGAATGATGTAGTAGCATTATTTCAGGAGTATTTTGAATGCTGCAGGTTAATTATTAGTTCTCTGAGTCATCTGTTTTTGAAGGATCCTGTAGAGAAAAGTCTGTTGGAATGCAGCAAGTGCCTAAAATGATCTGTCCTACAGGCGCTCGTGTGTTTTATCCCTAAGTGGGGCAGTCTGCTGCCAGAGGAGACCAGCCTTGCTGTGTGGGGGCTGGCAGGGCAGCCCAGGGGCCATCCTGGAGCCAGCCCTCCAGCAGGGAATTGCTGGCAGCCCCTTGGGATGCTGGGGTGCCGACAGCCCCGAACCTGCACGGGTGCATGTCAGCCTGAACCTCCCACCCGTCCCTCCTGCAGCTCCTCCAGTCCTCAGCTGCTGTGGCAACCCCGCTCGGCCACTGTGGTGCTCGGGGCTGTGTGCACAGGGCTCTGCACCAGGGGACTGTCCTGAAGCCCTTCTGGGCTATTTTAAGCCAAACGCGCCGGCGCGGTGCTGTTCCGAGGGCAAATCACTCGAGTAATCAATGCCAAATCAAGGAGGTTATTCTAGTTCTAATTTGAGCTGCTCCCCCTGTGCATCCTTGGCCCATACACCCCCTTGCTGCAGGTATATTTAGGGATGCTGGTATATTTTGGGCTATCTACTTTGCCGTACTTTGAAGGACAAAATGATGCAAAGTTGCCTTGCAGTGCACAATGGTAGTGACCTCAGGCCACCTCAGCACAGCAGGGCTCCTGCACAGCCCTGGTCCTGCAGGAGGAGCACAAGCCACACAGGTTGGATCTGTCTTCAACAGGCAAGGGGTGTGGGAGGAAGAGGATATTTTCATTTTCTGAGCCAAGACTGAGCCCATCAGCAACAGCAGCTCTGGAAGAACTAGATTTTAGAAAGGGCAAAAACTGCTGCACAGCAGCAGCCAGGTAAAAGGAGTAAGAATCTGTGAGAGACAACCATGTAGGTAATAAGATCAGCACAGGAGAGGGAGGCAGTAGGAAAGTCAGGAGGAGGGCTGAGCCTGGGAAGAAGGGAGAAGTATGGGAAAGGCACTTTTAGACTTCTTATTCCTCATTACCCTGTTGTTTCATTGGCAATGAAATAATTTCCCCAACATGAGTCTGCTGTGCCCATGTTGGTAACATATCCTGTTTCCACCTACATGCCTTCCTTCAGATTCTCTCCTCCTGTCCTGTTGATGGGGGATGGGTGACAGAGCAGGTGGGGGGGGGGCACCTGGCCCAGGTCAAAATGCCCCCCTCCCCCCCACTGTAACCAAAGTAAGGGTCAGTACTGGTGCTTGCTGGACTGCACTCACTGCCACCCATCTTGTTCCCACCCAGCACCGTGTCTGAGACTGCCCACAGCCACTGTCATGAAGGCACAAACACCCCCACTGCATTAAGCCATACAACACTACCATTTAGGGCTAAAGACTTCACTGGCATCTCATTAACACACAGGATTTGCCATTTATTGCACAGCAAGACTGCAACACAAGGACTCATCCCAGTTTTTCAGAAGGCCCAGCCACAAGGTGCATTGGGAAACAGCTGTGAATGAGAGCAGCTGAGAGCTCATCACTAACCAGCCCTCCTACACAGTAACATCCATGAAGGGAATTGTTTTTAACACCTTTCTTACCCGAGTTTTTGTATTTATTTTCCATGGTTTAATAAGCCTCCTCATGTTGAAAGGGCATAGCTACTCCCAGAAGGCCAACAAGACATGCTTGGGCACCACAAGTTGCCCAAGTCACATGTAGAATCAGGTATAAATTAAAGCCAAACAAATGGGAACTCATAGCAGTGTAGGTCTGCCAGTTTCACAGCAGCTGTTTGTTCTGCCTCAACCCACCCAGCAATACCTGTTACACAGGAACATCAGTAACAACTCAGAGATGTGTCTCCATTTCTGTGTACTTTGGTTCACCTTTCCTATATTGTAGGCAAAGCCCTTCAAAACTTATTTAGTCAAGTTTAAAGTTTACACACCTAGTTTAGGAAGAGAATTTCATCTAAGGAAGCAAAAATGTGGGTATGTGGTATCCCCTGGGGCGATGGATGCAGTGCCCGAGTACAACAGTATCAGTCCTGCAGGTGTGGAGGTGGCTCAGCTGACAGAAGTGGTCTCCTGTCAGATCACTGTGAAACCAAATGCTGAAGTTTAAATGCAGGGTGCAAGACAGAGCAGCTCAGGCTCAAGAATATTCCCATTACTACAGAGAGAAAAGACACAACTCTGCCTGATATTTGGAGTGTTTCACAGGAGACAGTTTCCCACACTTGGATGTGAGATGCTACGTGCCTGCTACAGATATGCACAGCTGTTGCATCCCATCTCTATCAGCTTACTGCTAAAAAGGTACCAAGGAATGAGGCTCTGATTCTCACCCAGTTAAGATTCCTTCCCCTGCTAGGCAATCCTGAAACCTCTGGCTAATAGCAACCAAGAGCCACCATACCTCTGAAAACAGAGTGTAGGGAATCCCCCCAAAAATCAAAGGCAGTGATGTGTGATCAGCACAAGGAGACAAAGGTGCCTGAGGGGCAGTGAGCAGTGCTCATGTCCATGCCTGAGCACCTGTCCTGCAGGTAGCTGATCAGCAGCTTTGTTTCCAGCCTGCCTTAACAGGGTAGATGGGCTTGTCACCATTGACCTGTCCTCCCACAGCACAGAGAGCCTGGGGACTGATCTTTCCCTGCTGTCTTATTTAATACTACTTTCCCCTGCAAACAGGTTCTCCCTCTTTAAACATGTTCCTTGGGTGTTCAGTCTTTAGTGCTGACACAGAACGCCTGCAATAGTCCCTGGCCACACCACACTGCCCTCAGGCCATCCACCTGTGCATCGTTTCTGCACAGGACAACAGCCTGGGCACACTGCAGCTGGGGGTGGCCACCCAGGACAGCTGTGCTGGGCTTCAACAGCAAGCATGGCCTCTCTTCCACATAAAAAATAGTTATAAAAAAACCCCCAACTTGTCCCTTGAGAAATAGTTTGGCTCTGCCCAACACTGACATTCCAGAGCTGGTGACAGTGTCCATAAATCAGTGTCCTGTGCTGTAGACTTCATCCCATGCCAGTCTTCCGTGAGGGAGAGGCTCTTCATCCTCAGGCACACAGGGACTCACCAGCCTGCGGCTGGACCTCAGATTCTCTGGAAGCTCATCATCAATGAGCCAGAGTACTCCTTGCACTTCACACTTCCATCTTGCAGCCAGGCCAGAGCATTTCAACAGTGCACAATGACAACGCACCCACGCACTGCTACAGCCATCTCTGCTCACAGTCACTCGGCTTCACAGAATGAGTCTTCCTTTCCAAGAATCTCCAAGTCCCTGCATCGCCCTGGCACAGTGCTGAGGCTCAGCAGCATTCCTAGGTAAAAGACTTGACCATGCTTACCATATGATCAACTCCACATGCCACATCCACCACCTCACCGGGTACAGTCACCTGGATGAGACATACAAGAGTGGGTTATTTATCAAGCTGGTACTTTGCACCTGGTATTTCCTATTTCTCATCCTCCTTCTGCTCAACATGCCAGCTGGTTTCACAGGGATTGTACCAATTCAAGTGCCAACTTGAAAACGCAGAAAGAGCAAGATGCAGCACCAGGCAGGCTTGTGCATCGAGCTGTGAAATATTCCTTTTTCCTTCACAGCAGCACATAAAGCTTTGGAAGGAGAAAGAAGAGAAGGCTCACTAGCAGACAGTGAGGAGACTGTAGCCTCAGCCCATCTGTTCAGCAGCAGAAGCAGCATGACTGAACAGAGCATAATCCACACAGTAGGAAGAGGATCTGCTCAAGCACCATGATTTGCCTCTTCTCTCAAGAACTGGAACAAGGCAAAGGCTGAACTAAGCCTAAGGCAGTTTGCGCTTTGATGCTAAGAGACCAGCTCCTCACACCTGAAGTTACAGCTCATTCACTTAAAGCTGACTTCAAACTTGAGGAAAGCAAAGGCTAAAAAAGCAAGTTTTTCCTTAGAGCTAAGAGAGAGGACAGCGGATAGAGTTCTAGGGCAGGAGGTCACAGACAAGGATTGCGGCACATTGCCATAGTAATGTCAGACAGGAGCTGACTGTCTGAAAGAGCACAACCTGCAATGTCCACACTTAGGGAAACCTGGATGTGCTGTGTTTGGTGAATTCAGACATTCCACTCAGCCACAGTAGTGTGATTTTAGGCAAATGTTCCAGAGCTGGTCTGGTTTTTTCATTTTTAAATGAAGGACAAAGCATACTACAGAAACACATGCACTGCAAGTTCAGACACATGGACAGGAACTCCAGGGTGGTCCAACTGATTCCTCATCTCCTACGTGGCCTTCATGGAGACCAGAAACATCTGTTAGGCTGAGTGCTGAACTCCAGAGCCAAAGACTCTTCTACGTCCAGTGAGTCTGGCTCTCAGAGCCATCTGAGAGGAGGCAGTGGAACTGGAAATGCTGTGAAACAGCTACGAAAACATTCAAGTAAGGATCTCCTACTGTACCCTCACAGTGCAGTGACCCACCACCACAGCTGGGAAGGAAGCCCACCACCGTGTAGACCTGTAGCCACTATGGACCACAATGTTCACCTAATTTAGGTGAGTAACGAAAGCCTTTTGGGACAGATGACCAATACTGACAGATTTCTTTGCAGCACATAAAAAACGGAAGGGGTTAGAAGGGGAAGGAAGAGGCAGTAAGGGTAGCAGGTAGATGATGGTGGACTGGAGGGAGATGAGAACTGTTCATATGTGGTGGCACAGCACCAGATGCTGTTTTGGGATCCAAAATCATTACTGGCATAGCAGACCAAAAGGTTTACTGCATACCTTCATCCCCAAGCAGGCTACAGAAAAATAAAGCACTTCCATGGTTATCTTAGGCTTCCACTTCTCTCAGATTTACTCAGCAAAACCACACAGCAAATGATGGTCCTTGTCCTCAGGATAACCAAAACTAGCCAAGGAATATACTCTTGTCCTTAATACCACCATCCTTACCCTCCATGGAAAATACTGATCTTCCATTCTTCCAGTTCCCAAGCACCCTCTTAGATTCTTGCCCCATACAAACAGTTCTCCTCTGTCTATACAGAAGAAAAAAAAGAACAGAAAAGAACAGAGTCATTAAAAAGGAAGAATTCTATTTGTGATGCTGGCAAATGTGGCTGCAGTGTTTCTGGGAGTATACAGGGTTATACAAGCAGTATGACAGCTACCAGATTTACTTCAAGGTACAATAAATGTACTCGTGTTTGGGGAAAATGAAGTCTAATGATCAGGACAAGAAACAAGTTCTGTGCACAAGTCTTTGTTTCCCCCTCTTACATCTCTTGCTTTGGAATTTTATTTGAAGACAGAGTGGAGCAGAAGAAATTCCAGGGAATTATGTGTGAAGTGAATCATTTGTGCTAAAAGTTAGACAATTGCAGCTGATCTGTATTAGCTATCAGCAGAGCAAATCCAGTAAGTGAGGCAGTGAGATCTGTCCCAAACCATCACCTGGGGACTGCTTATTTGGCTGCCTGACAGAAGTGACCTTCTAATGACAGCTGGGAAGAAGCAAAAACTTGTGTTCAACGGAGTTGAAGAGTTTCTGGCTGCTCAGGAAAACAGATCTCAGAAGTGTTTGGATCAGCCCCACAGCAGAGACAACCAAAACACAATCTGTAACCTAAGTACAATTTAATCAGAACACTGTTTCTAACACTTTCTGAATACCAAGGGGAGCCCAGTTACAAGCACCCTGCAACCAGACTGAGTTTCACACATACTGCTTGCCCTGAAGGACCTGACCCCAGTACTTTTTCCTGCTCATGGGTAGGTCTCTGCCCTGCTACCAGATGTTAAATGACTTTCAAATTTCAAACCCTTCCAAGGCTGGGAGCCTGCCCAGGGTGCACAGAGCACAGTATCATACCCTTTGCATATTAAATACCTGGGTCTGCCCACCTCAGACTGCTAACTCAATTGGTCAGAAGTGCCAAAAAAGTCTGCTAGCTAGCTTCATTTAGACTCAGTTTTAGTTTGTTCATTTATCACATAAATTCCTACCACTGAAGTGCAGCAGACTGACTCATTCTGTACAGAGAAATGAAAAAACCTTCCAGATTTCCTGTTTTAGAAAAGTGTTTTATTTGTTTTTAAAAAATAATACTTTCTTAATTAAAGCATAAGCACAAAATGTATGCCAGAAACCATGCTGACACCTGTAAATGTGCTGTCCAGGCCCCCACCACTGCATTCCAGTGTGCCTTCCGTTTCAAGAAAGATAGGTGCACCTTTTTCTTTGGGGGTTTGGGTTTTTTTTTTAGCTTTTCTTCTTTTCTGCCAGTAACACAGTAACATGACCTCTCCATGACAATAGGATGAGGAACTTACTTGTAAGTGCTGCAAACTGGCTGAGTCCACAGCGAACATGAGCAACGCGGATGTCCGGGCTGAAGTCTGACCTGCCAAAAAGGCTGGGTGGGATCATCTCTGGCACTGCTGTCTCTATTAGATTTGGTCCTTTCCCAAGAATTCCATATCCCCAGACAAAAACATTTCCTTCTTCTGTATTACAATAAGAACACATTCTGTAAGAAAGTCTGTGCTTGTGAAATTCATGCCATAACCAAGAGTTAATCAGAACTAAAGGGATATTTTCCTTTCTCCCAGATCAGTCTAACACTTTTTGATTACTTAAAATCTGTCAATAACGCATTCCCATCCAAATGCCTCAATTTTCTCCTAAGCTGTGCAAGCAATTCAAGCTTCCCAGGCAAACCTTTCATGGGGAAATAATGCCAACACAAGTGTGGGCTGGATAAAATACTTCAGCTTACTGAGACTGATGGGACAGAGGTTGAGAGTTTATTATCATGGCTTTCTCTTTTGACACATGCCCAAATCAGCACTCAGATATCACTCTGCCTGGCATTCTCCCTTAAGCTGGGTGCCTGAGAAAGGCAGCAGTCAGATAGCATAAGAAAGAGTAGGTTTCTACATCAGTTAGCTCTGTTCCCTTCACACTGTGTGTCTGGTCATCACAACAATCCCATCATAAATATGAACATCTTCCTTGAGATAATGCTTCATGAAAGTAATAAAATCCCCTCCCTCATTCCTTCCCTCAGCCACCCTCCAGCTGTGCTCCTCAGCCACTGACAATCCGAAGCACAGTCACCAAGAACCTGCTGCAGAGTTTCACTGTTCTCAGAACTCTCCACCTTCCGTCTTAGTTTATCATGATTTATAATCATGTTAGATTCACGTGGAGTCTGAAGGGCTCTACTTTCTCTCTATAGCCATACTCATTATAGGCCCGCGTGACCAGCAAAGGAGAACAGAAGAGCAAACAGCAGCCATACTCTTGCTCTAGTCTGCAGAAGCACTCACAACAGCACACACTGGAAGCAATGCTCTGCACTAGTGAAAACAACTCCTCTAGTACATTGTTAAATCACAATCAGTTAAACTCAGTCTCTCAGCTCTCCTCGTAACACAGAGTGTTCCCCAGTTTCCAGAAAACAAGACACTTGTTCCATGATGTTACAATCCACCTACTGCACAGCCTTGCACTGAAGTGGATGATTCCAGAAGTGAACTCACCTGTTAGCACAATGTTGCCAGTCCCTCCACAAGCAGCCTCCTTTACCTTCCCAATCTTGAATGGCAAATGTCTGGGAACATTCACCTGTACAAGATTTCAAAGAGCTGTCAGAGACAAGGTAAACTGCAAACCAGACACATATATTAACTTCTTCTCTAGTTCTGGTTAGCGCGTATGTTGGATGATACAACCATTATTGCCTGAATAACAGAATGAGTGCAAGTCCCAAAATTAAAAAAAAACTACATGAAATTCATTTAGGCAAAGACAAGGTGGAAGAAGTTACCCACTGAGAAGCTTACATACATGGCAACAAGGCTGGCAGTCCCTAATGTCTGCTTCTATCCCTGTCTCTCCAAGTCAGACACAACAGGGATGTCAGTAGGTGAGCATGTCTGCAAGTTTTCACAATTGTCTAGATCACAAAAATTCAGTCTGCAGTGGCACTTTTGAATATACTACGGAAAAATCACTTGAAGAAAATCACACTTATTTGGTACACTCCAACACAACAGATACATAGACAGCTTGACATATGTAAAGGGCAATCTTCAATTTCATAGCTCTGCCATTCCACAATTTGGACTTTATCTACACTGCAGCTAAGACTCTCATTTTTGGCAAACATGCCATTCACCCATTTCAGACCCTGCTGACCTCCATCGAGCACCCAGCCAGGAAAACTGTTACACTGCATAACCTGATCACTGATCTTAGGCCTTATGGTCTCAGTATTTAGCCCTACATTAAGGATACATCACGAGAGGCAAGGGAAACAAAGATGTCTAAAATTTTGATAAAGCTATTCTTTGTCTGCTCTTGGCCTTCTGCCATGAGTAGCTTGAGTATCAATACCCTGGCTCCATTTCCTGAAGTAGCTGCAACATGAAACCAACTGCCTAATTACCTCAGTAGTATAATGACTAGTGTGAGGTCAGCACTGTATTTTTGTCCCCATGTAAGTTTGCTCAAAAAAACCTTTTTCTGTGAGACACTGAAATTTGTTTAAGACTCAGTTATAAACCTACTAAGGATGTCCATGAAAAATTCACCAGCACACAGGTTGACTGGAAGGGACTTCCTAGGACCATCCAGACTAGCACTATACTGAAAGTAGGACCACTTGAAATCCTAGATTAGCCAGCCAAAAGACTAATTCCTGTCCTGAAATTAGCAAAAGTACTTGAGCTGGGTCTCCATTTGGTGCAAAGTCCATGGGATGGAGAAAGAAGAACACGGGGACTAACAAACTGGGGTGAGGTAACACAAACCTTTTCCTATCAAAGCTGGGAAACATACTGCCCCCTAAAGCTACACAAACTGGTCAGACAGGTAGATTTAGTATTCTTAGGTGAAAGCAGCCTGCTAGTGGTGTTACTTTGTATCTGCTGTGAGAAGAACACAGACAGGGAGAAGTGAGTAATTTTTAACTCTGTGAGCAGCAG
Source organism: Atrichornis clamosus (assembly GCA_013400975.1). NCBI lineage: Eukaryota > Metazoa > Chordata > Aves > Passeriformes > Menuridae > Atrichornis > Atrichornis clamosus. The sequence continues at coordinate 78,891 of WBMZ01004905.1, forward strand.
CAGAACTGAAACATATAAAAACACACCAGCAGGCCAACTGACCTGTGTGGTTTCTGTGACAGATGCCAACTGCAAGTATTCTGAATTTCCCCAACCAAAGACATCTCCTTCATCTGAAACAGCCAGACAACAGTCCCCATATGAAGAGACCTGGATAATGTTTACTCCAGCAATGTCACCATGCAGCTTAGTAGGAACACTAGTGATGTTGTAGTGTCCAAGACCTAAAAGGAAAAAAAGTAGAGAGACTGTGAAGAGTTTTTTTCAGACACACATTTAATGCCCAGAGGACCATTCTGTCATATTATAACAAAATCACCCTTCCTCCAGAAGAAATCTTTCTCTCCATACTGCTTAACTACAAGGTGCAATGGACAAGCAGCCACCAACACCACTTTCACTAACCAAAGCTACCTCTCTGGAGTACACAACTTTATACAATCACACCTCAAAAAGGGTCTCATCTCTTTTGTCTGCATTGACCAAAGTGTTTGAAGAACAATAACCAAGCCAGGCAGACATCCCAACATAGATGAAGTTTCACAAACTGGCTGCATTGTTTTTTCTGCAAGGAGAGCCATGAATAACAGCACACTGCAAACAGACAACAGCAGGGGAAATGGCAAAAGAGGCTGGGAAGCAAATGATTTACATGACAAATTGCTGCCTGGAAAAGAGATCAGAATGTAGATGACATAAAGCTGGGTTACAGTATATTGACACAAAAGAATCTTGGGAAGATTTGGGAGCAGCAGAAGGAATAAACAGTAGGAATAACTCTGAGGAAGCTCTCTGCAGCAAAAACCACCACAAAAATGGCCTGGCCAAGGATCCCATGCTAAGACAGCAGCAGCTACTAAAGGGTTCCACCAGTTCAAAAGAGCAGAACAGACCCTGAAAGAAGAATCAGGATGGCAAAACGTCCACAAAACTGGAGAGCTAAGCTGCCACATCCCCTCAAAAGCTGAAAACAGCAGGCACACTCTCCTCAGATTGCATGCTTGCATTCCCAGCATGGCATCCTACCGGTCCTCCAAAAATGAACTGGATTGTCTCAGTTTGGTTACACAAGACTATTGAGAACATCTGCACACAGCTGGGAACACACCAGCCCCTTTCTGTCCACACATGCATGACAAATACACATCGTGAGCCCTGAATTAGGACAGCTTGCTATATTCATCAATTCCCTGAAAAGCAAGCTGAGCTGAGCTCCTACCTGTTTGTCCATCAGCTCCCCATCCACATGCATAGACTGCACCTTTCTTGGTTCTAAACAGACTGTGGTCCTGCCCACACACAACCTGCACACAAAATAAAAAGTCAGAGCTGGTCAGGAAAGGTCATGTGTTCAGACTTGATTTAGTGAAGCATTACCAGCAGATAAATTGAGCAATGAGCCTCTAGGATGCCCATCAGTTCAGATTTTGACCTTTCTCTCCTGATCAAATGGCTCTAGAGAAAGGGAAGGCCAAGAACTACAGGATACAACACAAAAACAGCAGAATTTTCTTTATGGAAAGTGATGCTGCAGTTGATTTGTTCTAAGATCCAAAACAAGGAAAGAAAGCTTGATTCAGCAGTACAACACAATAAAACAGCAGAGTAAATAACAGCACTCCCTCAACAGAGTGCTAACCACATGGTTCTTGATGCCAGCTACAAACTGCTATTGATTCTTTGTCATGTAAGCACTCTAGGCACACAGCTGTTCTCAAATCTACATTTATGTTGAACTAGCCATCATGTCTGACACAGGCTTGAATTAAAGCCAAGCAAAAAGCCATTCAAAAGCAGACACTAAAAATTAACCAAAGATTAAAGGGAGAGTGACTATCAGTATTCAGCACATAACTGCTTTTATCAAAGTACAAACAGGTATCAAGTATTCAACTCTCTTGAAAAAAAAAAAACAACCCATGAAAAGTCCAAACAGAAGTTTACAAGCCTAATTCAAAACACTTTTAGGATGTACCATGGCACAGTCTCATCTGGTGGACCTAAATGAATGACCCTTCCTTGGAACAGGAGCAATGTTTGCCCACAGAGTATGGCTACAGGAGCACAGACATACTAACAAACTGCTCCTGTGCCTGGGAATACTGCAGCCATGGCACGTGTAGTGGCATTTCTGCTGCCCCGCAGTCCTCTCTCTCCTAGGCACCTGACCTAGAGAAATGCTGGCTAGTCTAAAGCAGACGGTCTCACAGTTCACTTTTGAAAAGGAAAAGACAAAATTCAAACTAAAGCAACTCCCAAGCAATATAAAAGAGACAAAGGGGAACAAGAAATCATGACAGGAAGAGATGAAGTGTCAGAATGATCTCCCTGTATTGGAGTGCCCAGAAATAGACACAGTACTCCGAGTGTGGCTTCACCAGTGCTGAGTAGAAGGGAAGAATCACCTCCCTTGACCTGGAGGTAGCACTCCTCCTAATGCAGCCCAAGGTATCATCAGCCTTCTCTACCCCAAGGGCACACTGCCGGCTCACGGTCAATGCCGTGTCCCCCAGGGCCTTTTCTGCAGAGCTGCCTTCCAGATGGTGACGCCCAGCACATGGTGGTGTCTGAAACTGCCCCTCACCAGTAGCAGGACTTGACCCTTCCCACCGCTGAACTCGATGAAGTTCACGTAGGCCCTCTTCTCCAGCCTCTGGATGGCAGCACCACCCTCTCTGGTTTATCAGTCACTCTTCAGAGTTTTATGTCATCTGCTACTTGCTGAGGGTGCACTCTGTGATCCAGATCACTAGTGAAAATGTACACAGGACTGGATCCAGTACTGACCCCTGGGGTACAGCACTCGTTACTGGTTGCACCTTGGCTTTGTGCCAATGATTCCCACCCCCTGAGCTCAGCTGTTCCACTGGTTTTCAATCCACCTTCAGAATTTGAGTTCAGGTGATTCTCTTACCTGGACAACTCTGCTGTCAAACTCCTTCAGCTGATGAATGAGATGGCTTTCACTGGACACCAAACAACCACCGAGAAGAGAAAAGGGAAGACAGAGGATTTCAGAAGACTGCAACTGAAGAACACAAAGGTAAACCTTCCTCTACTGAAAGCCACTTTATTATTAAAAGAAGAGAAATTTGTTCACATGTAGTTTCACTGCAAAATAACTGCATGAAGGAACATAATTCTACATTCTCTTATTTAAGAAGTTAAGAACTGTCACATTTTAATTATAAGCTCTCATGGAAATTGGGGGTAGGAGAAATCCTCAAAGACAGTCCCTAGTGTAGAATGAGCACAGACACTACATAATACTGCAGCATTTACATAAACACCATGCTGAACTAGAGATTAATCAGATATCCCAGAGCACAGTGCAGTGGTAACATCCCTGTCATGTTTTCACAACACCAGGAATTATGAACAATCCAATGACTTACTTCCAGTATCAAGACTAACGAAAACCACCTAATTACAGCTATTTTCTCCAACTCTACAGACCAAGTGTTGTGGATCACAGACAGAGCAATGAACAAGATTTCTTCTACATCCTGCCAGGGAATCAGAAACTTGGCATATTCACACTATCCACTTACTCTCATACAGAGCATTTTGACTATACACTTTGGTGAGGCCCACAAAAAACCCCATGAAGGAAAAGCACTACAGACTCAGAGGCAGTTACAGCAGAGACTCAACAAAAGGACGCCTCTTTCATAATTAAATGGCACTTCCAACACCCTCAGGTGCACTCTGAACAGCTGAAGGGAGCTGAAGGGAGCAAGCCCAACTACTAACACCAATTATCTCAAGCAATTTATGAAGGCTGGGTTTTCTCACTATGCCCTACAAGAACTGTCCCATGCTGACATCCTTCTGTCTCTTCTGATCGCAGTCAGCAGTGCTAGTGCCCAACCTGGGTTCAAAGCCAGGCCACTTGTATGACACCTGCAGCACAAAAGCCTGTTCTCAGACCCCTTCATCTTGAATGGTATGCTTACACTCCCTGACTTTTCCCACCTTCAGGCTTTTCTGCAGGGTAGTTTTCATGTAATTGTGCTTTCAACATTAAGAAAGTTCAGGATCTTTGAATTTACCTGTAAATTTCGTCTTCAACAACCTTCCGGCCACACTGTCCATAAGAATTGTTTCCCATTGTGAAAACTGAAACACAATGATAAAACACACCAGTTTTATTACTGTCCAACCCCCTGAAAGCCTCTTTTCAGCTTCACAAAATACTTTCATGCAGTTCTCAGTCTGAAAGATGGAGCATAGTAATGGAAAAATTGGCATAAACCTTCTTCAAAGCAAGTCCACTTGAATTAAAGTTACTGAATCCATTTTCCTCAACAACACCTGGCAATACTGTTGCAGGCACAGCAGCAGTACCTGGAGCCCACTGTCTGTCTGGAATTGCCTAGTTCATCCTGCCATTGTCAGGGAGACTCAGAAATATATAAGCATTCCCACAGGAGTGGTAAATCAACCAACCAACCAGTTCACCCACTGAGAAGCTGCACTGGATCATCTGGCGCAGCACTGAAGCCACTGCACCAGAGAGTTCCCAGAGATGTGGAGACACAATTCACAAACAGAATCTTCTCTATAAAGGACTATTAAATAATTAATTGCTTTTACAAAGGTAGCACTCTGGGGCTTCAAGGCAGAGGTAACACAGGAGTATTGGCATAGTCACCCAAATCTGCGTTAAAACACATCTGAGTGAACGTGGCAAACAGGCTGCACTCAGCCAGGCCTGAGGCTAGAAAAACAAACCTTGTAGTAAAAAAGCTCCCAACACATTTACATCTTGAGCCAAGCAGAGCTCACAGCTCTTCCTCATAGAAGCAATCCCACAAAGGCCAACAGTTGCCTGCATCCCATTTACAGGGCAGGCAGCCCACCTGGGATCTAGTTCTAAAGGACAGAAGACAAGGTTTTTTCAAGCTTTTAGTAAAAGCATAGTCAGGCATCCCTCATCATCATCAGCACAAGTGACACTATACCTCCTTCACTATCTGTCAGGACCAGGGAATGTGCTCTCCCACAGGACACTTGCAAGACACGGGTTTGCTGCGGCTTCTCCAGTGGTAATGGAATTGGAGATGGTTCCAAGACGTATTCATAGCCCTTAGCTTAAGGAAGAGAGACTTTTAAGTCAGTAGCTTCCACAACGTAAATTCAACATGTATTTGCTGATCCTATTGTATATTCCCACATTCACTTTTACTTTGTTACAAAAGCAGATACATTTCAGAAAGCCAAGATATTAACCAAAGAGGTTGACTGGGATTTACTGCAGAGGGAGGGAGAAGGTAAAAGCCATGGAGCTGGTTGAAGCCAATAATCACTGCCTAATCAAAAGTCCACCATACCTAAAAGCTGAATGTTACTAACGCTTCAGGCAGCAGAATTGGGAAACTGAGGCTTTCATCCACACGTTCAACCACTTTGGTGAATACGGCTGGATTAATAGAGCTCTACATCATGCACAAGCACTCTCTGCAACTGGGGATATTGCAAACAAGGTACAAGAGCAACAATCACAAAAATATACCAGGAAAGGTGAACAAAAAAATCTTAGTGCAGCATGTTTGAAGAACAGTAGCTTAAAGGCCCTTTCAGAAATAAGGAATGCAAGAAAGACTAGCTAGGCTAGCTCCATAGGGAATAAGACATCTAATGTTTATGAAAAATGACACACTGTACTTGAAAAAGATTTAGTAACTTGAAGAATATGTAATCAGTTACAGTCAACTGGGGGCAGGGGGAAGAACAGCAAAACATAAATCAGTACTAGGGAAAAGGTTAAGGGGGAATTAAATACCTTGATATCAAGGTCACTGTAATAAGTGAAATTAAATGCCAGAGGACCCAAAGCAGTATTGCACACACGCAGCAGTGCTTTACTGGTTCTCACTGCCTTCAATAAAACTAAAAATGAAACAAAACACCCACACACACACACAAACCCTTTAAAAAAATATATAAATAAATAAGTTGCTTTTTTTTAATCTACACACTCTTTTGCAGTAAGACCCTACTGGATGTGAGGACAGGCAGCACAACAGGCTGTTTGGCAATGGTGGGCACCTGCCATGCAATAGAGCAGGAGCTGAAAGGCAGCCAAGTCTGTATGTGCCTAAAAACACTTGGAAGTGTCACAAAGAAAAGAAACCTTTTCCTCTCCCTGTTCCTTCCAGCAGAGAGACATCAGCTTCTGGGATCTGTGGTAATTACCACTGATAGCTGAAGGGATTTGGAGAAAAGAGACAATGAGGTGGCTAAGGAACAGCAGGGTGAGAGTGAAATATTAGTAGTTTAGATATAACCATCTAAAAGTCAGAAGGCTGTAAATTCCCTTGGAAATGAAGCATCTACAGCAACACAGTGTTGGAAGCAGCAGGCACCAAAGTAAGTCTGTAAAACAGTAATGAGCAGCACATCTCTAAAGAAAGCTTGTCTGGGGGAAATTAAACATGGAGCAGTAGCAATGCCACTGATCTGCAACACATTTTCAACATATCTTGCCAAACACATTCTCTGACTCAGCAGGGCCTGAACCATTAAATAATTTAACCTCTTTCTGGATTATCTGGCAAAAATAATCTCCAGGTCAGATGAAAAACGAGGTAATTGCAAGACAGTTCTGTATATGCTGATGTCTCAGGCATAAGACACAGAAAGCTGAAACCTTTAAAAGCAGAAGTGAGCAGAGGCTTCTGTGGCCCCTGCATTTTGCAGCTCCTGTTTAAGCACACACTTGCTGCGTGTACACACTCCTAGGGAACTACAGCGTGTGCCAGCACAAAGCAGCTCCACTGGAAATCTCAGCCTGCTGCACTGTAGATGCTGCAATTTTCTTTTGTTTCTCCACAAAGTTTAATCTTTTGCCCATATCAGACACACCCTATTTTAATGGATTACACTCTTATCTACTACAAAGAGAAAAACTGCTTTTATCATGATTTTCCTCAACTGTTTATGGAGGAATGTCTTCAGAGACAGATATACTACAAGAAAAGTCTGTGGTTTTCCTATCTGTCTTCGGTGGAAGATGGCAATGTTCTGCACAGAAACTGTCATCTTAAATGAGCTTGAGAGCCTGGTGTAGGACAGAAAGACTGAAAAACATTTTTTTTCCTCAAAATGCAATTTGCTATTAATATAATTTTTTTTAAACCCTAAAGCTTCACAAAAAAAAAAAACCATGTATAAAAAGAGCTCTGCAAGAAAGGACTTTAGTTTTTAAGTGCAAAGGCAACAGAAGTGAACAAACCGTTCTGCCAAAATAATTTTATTAACTAGACTGTGCCTACTATTCAACTATAGATTCAAAGCCACACATTAACCAACACCACACTTTGCAGAATAAACAGCTAGATTCCTGTCTGGATGTAACTTGCAAGTGCAGTGTACAGAACAGAGGCACAACTTGACCAACTACAAAGCACACAAAAACACCACTAAAGTCCAGAAAAAGACCTGGTTAAAAAAACAAAGCACAGCCTGGCACTGCATCAAAGCCTCCCAACATTTTTCACACCTCCAAACACGAAGTTTCCTGTACCAGAGGCATCCTGCAGTGTCACCCTGTAAGTCCTTAAAACACTTAAATCCTTACTTTGATCTCTTCTGCTTCTCTGGAATCCAAGCTGGGAATCCTTGTTGAGCCCCATGCCCCACACTTTGGTGATGTCTGTGGTATTAGAAGCCAGCAGGGTGAATCCATAACCACAAGCAGCAGAGGATATCTTTGAAGACAGACAAAACCCACACCATTCAGTTGGAAACTGTGGCTTAGAAAAACACGTTTCACCCCATGCTATTTGTTATCAGCATTCATTCTTCATTATGCTACATTCATACATAGCCCAAATTCATGGCGTGCATGGTCTTGCAAAAATTATCAGAAACAGTCTTCTGTAATAAGCACAATGGTGAAAACTCAGGCGCAACCTTTTTGCCTTAAGAGTTTTGTTTTTGTGTGCATACATTTTTGATTTTGCATTATCTTGGTCCCATTCAAAACCACAGAAAGACCTGTTTGCTGACCTACATCAGCAAATTTAAATTTAAAAAAAAACCACAAAGAGATATAAAGAGAATAACATGTTTTACTCCTTTTGACAAAAAAAAAAAGCCCAGTATAAAAGTCACATGAGGAGCAACTCAGGTCACTTGGTTTGCTCAGCCTGCAGAAGTGGAGACTGAGGCTCACTGAGAGCTGCAGCTGATCTCTGCCCTGGGTAACCAGGGACAGGACCCGAGGGAACAGCTGCAGCTGTGTCAGGGGAGGTTTACACTGAACATCAGGAAAAGGCTGTTGCCCCAGAGGGTGGTGGGCACTGAATAGGCTCCCTAGGGAATGGTCATGGCCCCAAGCAGCTTTTGGACAACGCTCTCAGGCACAGGGTGGGATTGCTGAAGTGCCCTGTGCAGGGCCAGGAGATGGACTGGATCATTCTTGTGGGTCCCTTCCAACTCAGAATATTCCACGAATGTTCTGGCCTCCTCCGCACTGGACAGAAGAGCACGAGTGAAACGTGCAGACAAAATAACATGATTTTCAACACAAGCTTCCCATTTGTCAGGTGGGAACAGCCACGAAGCCAGTGGAAGAGGTCCATTTTCTGTGGCAAATGCTCTTCCCACCCTGGCTAACAAAATTACAAACATGTATTTTCCAAACTGTATGCTGCTGCAGCTAAACCAGTAATTACCCGGAGCAATACCGATATATCGATTAAAAAAACAGTGAATCACGGCAAAGCCTTTAAACCCGATCTCGTAACGCCGTTCTCGGCTGTACTGGACCCTGACCAGGCTCCGGGGACTGCGGGGGTGAGGGGGGGACGTTGGCCCCGCCGGGCCGGGCCCACCTTCTCCTCCGTCTCCAGGCGGTACGGCGTGGGTTGGATGCGCCGGGGCTTCTTCCAGCCCACGTCCGGCCTCACGAAGCTGGGGACGCCCAGGGCGCCCGAATAGCTGAAGCCCCACACAAACACGCGGTCCTTGCGCCTGGTCGCCTTACTCGCGTACTGGAACACTGGGGCGGCCTCCTCGGCCTCCCGCAGCTGACGGGTGCTCGGCGGCCCCGCCGCCACGCCCAGGCCCCTGCAAAGCAGCGGCCGCGCCACTCCGGCCGCCCTCTGCGCCCCCGCCATGGCAGCCCTCAGGCCGCCGCCATCTTGCCGCTCCCTCACACGCGAGCCCGCGCAGCCTCGCCGCCCCCGGGCGCACGCGCCCGCCACGCTGCGGCAGCGCTCTGCTCTTAAAGGGGCTACGCCGCCCTCTGCTGAGGGTGGGCTCCACACGCGCCCTGACGCAGGCCTAGGTCTGAACCCACAGGTAGACCCAAACTGAAATCTAAACCGACACCCTGACCCAGATCTAAATCTAAACCGGTCCGCAGACCCAAATCCAGACCCTAATATGGACTTAGACCCAGACCTAAACCAAGATCAAAATCTAAACTCAGGCCCAAACCTACACATAGACCCAGGCTCATCCCAAACCTAGACCCAAAACCAGACCCTGTGTGGCAGGGCTGGCTGTGGTGGCACACAAATGCAGCCGTCCCACCACACGCACTGTCTGAAGCAGCCCTGTCCCCACATCCCGGCCCTCGCTTTCCCCTGGAGGGCGCAAAGCTGTTGCCTTCTGGAGGGAAGGCGCGGTGCTTTCTTCCCCCCAGCTAAATTTCCTCCCTGCCAGCAGCTTTTGCAAGAGACCCTTGCCCAGTATCTTCCCGGAAGGAACACCTTTCCTGCTGCCATGTCCACACTGCTCCTCAGGGTCTATCAAGTGTTATTTATTGATGAAAACTACAAAAATAATTCAAAATACAAAGAAGTGATAGAAGGGCATCTAGAGATGAGTAGCCCTGGTGGCTGTAAGGCCTCAGCCCCTCAGAACTGGTGGAGCAGGGCTGGTCCTTCCTCAAAGTGCCATTAGGACACCTCGGTGTAGCCGTGTTGGAGGATGAGGATGCACACCGGACTGGGCCAATTTGGCCAGCAGCCCTGCCCTGACCTGTGGTGGCTGCCAGAACCACCCAGATCCCCCGTTTGGCTCCAAGCCCTGGCTGCACAGGAGCTGGAGGAGATGAAGCATTGGACGGCTGGTGTGAAGGCTCACAGGATCCTCACAGGATCTTCCTCCGGGTGCTCTCGGTGCAGCGATTTAGGATGAGGTCTTTGCTGGGACGGGGAGGAACAGCAGGTTGAGCCTTGGGCTTGTTGTCCTCTGGCTCATTTGTCTCAACTGCAAGTAGAGCAGATGTACAGATGGGTCAGAGCTCTCCACCACACACCACTCTCATGAACGTTCAAAAGCTTCCTATGTAATGGCCACCAAAGCTTCTGCCTCTCCTCCTGTCCCTGCTGCGTGTAATGGTCTTCCTGTAGGTCATGGTGCCAGGATGAGCCCATCAGTGCCCAGCTGGGAGCTCTTCTCAGGGAAGCTGATCTTTAGGTGAGCACAAGGAGCTGCTGTCCCTTGGGAAGCTCATGGATACTGCATGGGGACTGCCAGATCTAGAAGGTCTACCTCAATGTTTACCTCTCTCCTTCTTCATGGAGAGAGGCTTTTTACAAGGGCCTGGATTGTCAGGACAAGGGAGAATGGCTTCACACTGATGGAGGGCAGGGCTAGATTAAATATTAGGAAAAAATTCTTGCCTGTGAAGGTGGTGAGGCACAGGTTGCCCAAAGAAACTGGCTGCCCTATGCCTGGCAGTGTTCAAGGCCAGGTTGGATGAGGCTTGGAGCAACATGATCAAGTGGAAGGTTGGAACAAGATGGTCTTTAAGATCCCTTCCAAGCAAAATCATTCTATAATTCTATGATTCTTCATGCAACATGTCCTTCTGGGGGCTCTGCTGACAGCTTACATACATGGCAATGGTCATGGTAACAACAGCACAGCGGAGGTTAGGTGCACAAAGGAAAGCACAGGTCCCAAATGTGGGCTGACTTACTTCCAGAACCATATTCTGCTCTGTTCTGACCTATAGCCAGGGGTAAGAAACTTCATTGAAAGAAATGCCTCCCTGAACATCCTTTCCCTATAGGAAAAGGGTAGATGGGCGTGGTGTGGCCTCGGTGTGCCATACTTCTCCAGCTGCCAGTACTGGGAGGGGCACGGGCCATGCCTGCAGGATTCCAGTTCCATTGAAACTTACTGATGACCTTGGCCTTATTCTGGGAATTTCCCTGCAGAACATTCCGCTGGTTCTGGATGTACTTCTTGCTGTTCCTCCTGTAGGTCTCCTGGCTGATCTGCTTCCGGCCCTGCTTGTGGATGCTCTTTGCATTTCGGATGGTGGATCTGCAAGGAGTGAGAAACAAAACTCAGCTTTCATGCTGGCAGCTCTCACACCACACAATGCTTTCCCCACACTTCCTCCTCCGCTTCACCCAAACCCCAGTTTCTGCTTTTGGGTGTTGCCTGGTGGATGCCCTCAGTGAGACACGATGTATGATGTGTTCAGAGGCAGCTGAGTGGTGCTTTGGAAGCAAACACTGAAGGATGAGCCCTGAGCACAAGTCTGGAAAGTAGTGATGGGGATGGTGAGGAAGATTGGGCATAGGGCTGGAAGAATGAGATGGGCATGAGGTTTGTCTGAGAAAGGCCCAGAAGTGATCGACGGCTCTTTGATGAATGAACACACAGCAGCTGTCCTGGCTGACGTCCCTGCTGTGGGGTTTGGCATGGCTCCCCCATGCCCATGGGTCACTTGCAGGGCAATGGAGTATGGGGCATGTGTCAGTGTGCACCCGGGTGTGCGGTGTTGAACCCACAGCACAGAAAATACTGAGAGAAGTGAAAGGCTGAGAAGCATGGGGCTGCTACAGGGGAATCCCCAGCATCGGGCACTGTCCCCAGGCAGGCAAATGGAGGCCACTGCTTTGTCTTCAGTACTGTGGCAGGAGTGAGGTGGCTCCTGATGTTCACCCCATGGCATCGTCCTCCTGCTCGTCCCAAAGGAATGTGCCTCCCTACCTTCAGCCCCTTCCTGGTCTGAGCACGTACCCCATGGCAGAGCAAAGCTCTTGCCCACAACAGCAGATCACCAGCTTTGCAACAGGGCTTGGCCTGGCTGCCAGCAGTCACCATGGCAGGGGGACAAGCCACTGTCCTTGGAACAGGCCACCTCATCCCCTCCAAGGCTATCAGCAACCATCACTGCATTCAAATAGGTGGATCTGGACCATTTTACGCTGTCTCACAATCTATCCATGCTCCAGCAGAACTAGATTTGGAGAGATTTTATAGCAGGCCTGACGTGTCTTCTTGAAGGGAAAAAAAGACAGCAGCAAGCACTGTCCTTCCTAGCCATTCTCTTTGCACTGGAATTCATGAGTTTTTACAGCTTTTTATCTTTTTAATCAAAATAAAATCCGTTCCATTAACTCAAATCCTCCCATTAGATTAGACTATTTGGCAACTCCATTTAGTCAAATCTCTCCTTGCCTCTGAAAGATTCAGTGCACACACTTAGGAAATAAGAAAACGGCCAATTTGAAAATTAAACAAGATTAGCCCAGAAAAGAAACTTTGCAGAAAGACAAGGAGAAATGTCCCTGACTGGAGGACCTGTTGGAGCAAGGATCATGCAGCCCTGCATCATCAGTCCTGGGGTGCCTGTGGGAGTTGGGGAGCACAGAGCTGGCGGGGGAACTGCCCTGATCTGTCTTTGCCCTGCTCACATTTCTCTAGGCAGTTCCTCTTTGACAGGGCAAGCAGGTGACACACTGTCTGGTTTAATTTCATCTCCCTCAGGGAGAGCTTTAGTCCTTCTGCCCTCTGCACAGAGCTTCTCCTACCTCCGGGGGGGAGCGCGCCGGTTCCTCAGCTCACTCTTCAGAGAGGTGTTCACCTCCCCAACTTTCTGCAGGTACATGGAGGGGTAATAACCCGTGGTTTCATCCTTCCTGCAGTGCAACAAAAAGCTACATCACTTGCAGTCGTGGCTCTGCAACCACCTCCTCAGTCCAGGAGAGAGAGTTGATGATCCTTGTGGGTGGTCACAAAATCCCAGAATGGTTTGGTTGGAAGGGACCTTACAGATCCTCTTGTTCCAACCTCCTGCCACAGGCAGGGACACCTTCCATTTGAACAGGTTGCTTCAAGCCCATCTAACCTGGCCTTGAACTCTTCCAAGTCAGGCCATTCCATGATTCATGGTTCATGCCTGTCCCCCACTGGTGCCGTGTGTGTTACCTCTCACACTCCTTGCAGCTGGGATGAAAGCTGAGGTTTTGCAAAGCAAAATATGCCAGTACAATTAGAGGCAAAATAACACATACAATTTTTTTCCATCTGCCTCCTGCTTGGACATTTCTGAAGCCCTCAGCAGAGAAATCTCCAGCTGCAATTTTTAATATTGGTCAAAGAACAGACTGTGAGAAGCAGCCCCTGCAAAAGGAAGTGCTGGGCGGTGGCACCAAGGAGGCCATGGCTTTCATGGCCCTGATGTGGAGAGCCATGCGTGCTCCCTTCCCTCTGCCTGAATGCTGCTGGCCTGACCCATCCTTGGCACTCTCACCTGATGACCCACCAGCCGTCAAGGAGTTTGTGGATGACTTCAATGGTATCGCCCTCCTTGAGGGTCAGCTCATCTTCTTCCACAGCTGTGTAGCTTTTCTGGACCACGTACACCTCACCTGCACACAAAACAGGGATGGCAGATCATGTGCTGCCACCCCAGGGGCGGGGGCCCACCCTCCCCAGCCACTGAGGAAAGGAGGCATCAGAGCATTGGAGGTACCCCACATTTTAGGCAAGGCTCAGGGTGCTTCAAGTTTGCATTCAGACTTCCCCCAGCCTTGTCATTGCCCATGGCTCATCCCAACTCCTTCATCATCTCTCCAGAAGAAAGCTTTGGGGTACAAGTAGTGGAAGCACACCTATCTCGGCTGGAAAGTGTGTTCAGAACTCGGGTGGCGAAATGAGGCAGAAGGAAGTGTTGTGCTAACAGAGCCTGTTGCAATGTTGCGAAACCCACACAGATGAAGCCTGGTGAGCAACTGGCAAAGTCTGCAGGATCCTTCCTCTGCTCCACGTGATAAGGCCCTGCTGTCACTGCAGGGCGAAGCGGGGGCCGGGGGGTGGTGCTGATAAGTACAGCACTGAGCCCAAGCACTCTGGAATTCCTGCACCTGATTTGGAGGTTGCACCGTGCTCCTCTGCTAACCCAGCACCTCAGCATTCACCCAGCCTGCTCAGCATGGCCAGCAAGTGAAGATGCACATCTATGATCAGCCAAAACATGAATCTAATGCAGATTTGCAGGTCATGGGAAGCTCCCAAGGTTGACACTGAGGCACCAAGCCATGAGATTTATCCCTCCTGGCAGTTCCTGCAGCAGCATCTCCCTGCCCAGTGATCCTGCTCAGTGTGAATTGCCCAGTATTGCAGTGAACCCTCCCAGTGGGGAGCTACAGCAGGACATGCTCTGACGCACACCCTGGTCACCCCAACATTTTACCTGCATAGTTAGGCTCCTGCTCTTCAGACTCATCGGGACCATCCATCGGCTCCAGATAGGCAGCAGGTACCCAGCCTCGTTTGTTCTTCAACTGACAAAACCACCAGCCTGCAGGGAAAGCAGCCATGGGCAAGAGCAGGGTGTTGTGAGGATACCATGGGAACACTGGCACCGAGTCTGCCCTGGGCAGGGCAGGCATCCCCGTGTTCTGAACCGAAGGGACAGTGCTGGGGCCAGTCTCCGTTGATGTGGTGCAACCAGAGAGCTTGACCAGATAATCCTGTTCCTGCAGGGCAGGAAGCCTCACCGGCCGAGGCATGACAGGATGTTGCACAGTTTTCTAGAACTGCCCCTCGCCCTTCAGCCTTCACTGCCATAACTAACTCACATGCTGTGTTTGGACACAAGATGCAAGGGCAGTCCTCATCCCTGCTGGAATTGTGGCAGAGTGGGGGCTGGCCCTCGTGGGCTCTGCAGAGGGATGGACACGTACCGTTCTCGCTCTTCTCCACGACATCCACCATGTCCCCTGCTTTGAGAGCCATCTCAGACGTGGAGCTTTTCTCGTAGTCAGCAACAGCTCTGTATGTTTGCAGGACAATGGGGCCCGTGATGTCTGCATGGGAGAAGTGAGAGATGTTCCCTCTCCCAGCCCCCAACACAGAAACACCCTACTTCAGGCAGGCCAAAAGCAGCCCCAGGACAGCCCAAAGTGCCCTCCCAGCTTCTTCTGGTTCCAGACCAGCTGGATTTCAGGATAGTGGCTCATTCCCCTGGAGGCTTTGGTTTCCCCTCAGCTGCAGCTCTGGCACAGAGACCATTCTCTTGGTGTGGGTATCTGTCCTGGGATGGCAACCTTCTGAGGCCTCTTACCAGTGAGGTTTTTCTTGGAATCCTTCGGCAGGAGGAAGACCTCAGGCTTCTTGATCCTAGACAGGTCAGAGCAAAGGCAGCTCAATGCCAACCACCCCTGTCCATCAGCAGTGACACCCTCCTTGCAGTCTACTGCCAGCACCCAAGGCCAGGAATGCAGGATTTCCCCCAAAACAGCAGGCAGCTGGACTCACTGGCTGTCCGTGACAGGGTTCATGTCGTCATGACGGACCTTGAAGAAGTTGACCACATGCAGGCACCGAGAGATCTTGTGGGGCAGGTTGACCAGCGTGTAGCAGTACTCGGCCAGTGTGCCCTGCCTGTTCTCAGTTGAGCGCTGCCCGTCAAACCACTTTGGGGCTGGGGGAGAGGAAAAAGGGCTCATAAAAAGCAGACAGAGAGCCTTGTTTTTAGTACTTTCCCAAGCAGACTGCTCTGAATCATTAATTTTGCCCTGCAAATAAGTGGGTCTGGCCTCAGGGTGCTGCTTGGTGCCCATAGGTGAAGCTCTGCGGGAGCACAGCTCATGCAAGCCCAGGAGAGACCCCATTTGACTCCATTTCAGTTTTAGCATAAGTGCCACGTGTGCTTTCAGACTAAACCCAGCTGCTGGGCCACAAATACAGCAGAGGCACTGGGGCACCAGGAGGGGCTCAGGGGACCAGCCTGAAGTTACAGGAGATGTGCTCACTGTCCCACTGGCCATGCCGTTCTCGACCCCAGAGCCCTAAAATGCTGCTGGTAATCCTGACCCCCAGCAGTGTTGAAGCGCATGATAGCGGGGTGCTCGTGTGTGGTTGGTGGCACTCCCATGCCCCCAGAAGTCTCACACCTGTCTGGTCCCTGGTGCTCTCAGTTGCCCAAATGGAACAAGGATGCTTTGAACAGCCCCAGCGGTGGGGGCAGCGCATGGTAAGAGGCCCAGCATGGTGTGTTAGCCCAGCCCCAAGGCAGCCCCCCTTAGACTGGCACCCACACTGCTGCACAGTGCAGGCCTATTCCTCCTCGAGAGATGTCGGCCAAAACCTGCAGCTCTTTTTCAGACTCCCTTCTGTGTTCTTTAAAGAAGGAACTTAAGTAAAAGGGGGAAGTTTTCTGACATGCACCTTGCTTGGGGACAAAAGCGTCAGCTGTTTGGATCAGGAGTTCACTCCCTGTCACTGAAGACATATTGCATGGCTTTCTCTTACAAAGTATCTCTGTTGCCCTAATGGCATTAAACCAACCCCAGTGATGGGGTCACCAAAGGAGGGCTCAGCTCAGCTCCACTCAGTTCAGCCCCCCTCAAAGCCAGATGCTTTGCACCAGCCAGGGGTCACAGCTAAGGCTTCTGGACGTGCCTCGGGGGTGCCCAGCCTTTAGAGAGGAAGGATGGGGTCTGCGGGGCTGCTGAGTGTTAGAAGGAACTGCTGCCACTGCTCACATCTTTCTGGGGTTTTGATTTCAAGCCTGGTGTGCAGGAAATATCGCACCATGCACCTGCCTGGGAGGCAGCCAGCACAGCTCGACTCACCAGGGAATTTCCCAACTAGCTGCAGTTTCTATTCACCCCCCAGCCCCGCTGCTTGCCCCTCACCTGGCAAGTGTGGGATGATCCGGTTCTCTATGTTGATGTCCCCGGATTCAATGGGGAACATCTCCTTCAGCGCTTTCTGCAGAGCAGAGCCAGGCACAGCTGTGAGGATGGCGCCAGGGGAACAGCCTGTGTCACCCACTCCCCTTCCCACGCCTTGCCTCCCTTCCTGGTGCTCGCCCCGCTGCCACTACCACGTGTTGGCTTGATCCCGCACCTCGGCACTGGGAGAAGCCTGCCCAGGGACACAGAGCCAATGGCTCCCACCTTCAAGGGGCAAAAGAGATTGAAGGGCTGGACCCAGGAGCCTCTTTTGAGCCAGGTTTGCTTTGAGGCAATTTCAGATGGAATTCACCTTCCTGTTTTCTCCACCCCAAGCCCTGATGTGCTGGGCCAGGGGCCGGTGCCTGTCCCCAGGAGGACTCACGTGGAACTCGTATATCTCCGTAAAGCGGCGGTAGACAACTTTTTCAGACAGGTCGTTCCACTTCACCAGGAACATGTAGACCTGAGGGGCAAAGCAGAGGCTGCAGCTCTGCAGGCAGGTGGGACCCCACACCCCACAGTGCCTGGGGAGCCCTGCAGCTGTTCCAGTTTCAGATAATATTGCACGTTTTCCTTCCACCAGTAGGAAATGCAAGTAGTTCTGCCCTGCCAGCAAACAAACTGGGCACTAGGGGAGCTTGGCACGGATGAAGAGGGGACAGAAACATGCAGAAGGGTGGCAATCAAAGAGGAAAAAGCCCTTTCCAACCCTGCAAAGTAACCAACGGCTTGCAAAGGAGATGCCCAAAGTGTTGTGTGTTCAGGATATTTTAGTCTCTGGCTGCTTCCAGCTCATGTCATCAGTCATGGCCCCCTAAAAAGGAAGATTTTTTTAGGCCCTCAGTCACATTTTTCTAAGGAAATTTGCTGGCCAGACTTTTTACCCTGACCAGTCCTCCCTCCTCACTTGCCAGAAGGTTGCTGCGTACTCACATAGTGCTGGCTGGGGAAAAACCTTTTCTCGTAGCCCAGCAGCTCAATGTGCCGGATGAAGGCGTCTGCCATTGCTGCTCCCGTCCGCGGTGTCCTGCTCCGGACCCTGCTCCTGCCTGTCTGGGCGTCCTCCCCTCTCCTCTGCCCTCGCACAGCTCTGCTGGGCCTTAAAGCCCTGGGGAAGCGGAACTCCCGCTGCAATCACACCCGTAATCGTGTACCGGCTGTGGTTTGTATTGAGTCGGGGTTTCCCATGGCAAGTTCCCAGCCCAGCCCCTCCTGTGGCTCCAGGACTGGGGAGGGGGCGGGCTGGGAGGCCTCGGGGATAAGCCGGTGGCTCCTGTGGAACCAGAGGACAGTGAAGGGCGAGGGCCAGGCTGGCTGCCCTGATATCCAAAGGACTCCTCTGAGTGCTGATGCTGCCCCGTGATGGCACAGGGTGGTCGCAGCAGAGGGTCAAGGACAGGTGCCTTGGCAATGGCAGCCAGAGGAGCCTTTGCCCTCTCTAGCAGAGCTGGAAGGGCTGAATGAAGCATGCAACGCACTCCCTGAGCCCAGGGATGGCAAGGATCTCTTCTGTGTGGCTGGGAAGGGCAGGTGGGGAGACTGGGGCACAGCGCAGGCAGGATGGGGCAGCCACGGGCTCGGTGTGCAAGAGCTCCTGCCCTTGCATCACCATTGCCTTTCAGTCACTTGCAGTTTCCGCAAAATCTGCCACGAAAAGGCTCCTTTGAGGAGTCCCCGAGGACTTGAGCCAGTCCCAGCCCTGCTCCCTGCCTTAGCTGGGCACAGGGCTGAATGGGAGGGGACTCCAGGCGTAGGGAAACCCCAGATCCCTTCGTCCTGCCGGGAGAGCAGCAGGGTCCCTTGCTAAGCCCCTCTGAAATGCCAGCGCACCAGCTGCATCCATCTCCTCCTCCTTCTCCATCCTCAGCCCTGAGCAGAAAGATCTGAAGAGATGTGAGAGCTGTGCAGATCATTCCCACACTTACCTGCAAGCAAAGGTGCACGCAGGAGCGCTTCTGTCCACACGGGCACCCTCAATCACCACGGGCACCAGCGCTGGGCAGTCCCTTGACAGAGCCGGGACACGCTCTCCACAGGATGCTCGGAGGAGCCCAGCTCCGGCCGGCCCTGCATCCTCAGCTCCCTCCCCGACTCTCTGTGCTCCATCCACCCCGGGAGTCCGTGCCTGGGTGCAGGTAATGTCCCCCGCAGGCCAGCACGTTCCCGTGAGCTGGGTGTCAGAGCAAAGCCAGCCCCACGCTCACCCGGGAGCAGAGGTGCCTCAGGCTGTGGGGCAGCATCCCTGTCCCCTGACCCTGGCAGGCAGCAGCCCCACACCACGGCAGAGCTGACAGGGGCTCTCCCCACTGACCAGCAGCAGCAAACCCTGGCGCAGGATCAGCCCAATGCCCTTGTTAGCTGTAAAGACAAAAGGTTGCTCAGGCTGCATTAAAAACATCAAATACTGTAGGTTTTCCCTGGAACGTGGGTGTGGTGCTTTGCAGCTGTGCAGTAATAAAGGGTCATTTACATTTGGTTTCTTGTTATTTTAACATGGGGACTTCCCTGTATGCAAGGCAAAATTATACAACCACAGATATTTGAAAAGATCCCTCCAGGACTCTTTGGATTCTGCTCTTTAGTCACCAGAAAGCTGCTGCTTATGCAGAACACCATAAACTTTGTCATAAAAGCTAATTTCATAATTACAATTGTTTGTACTAAATTTAAAACTGCGTTACACGCACCACATTACTGGAAACCACTTAATTCACATGTTTCTTCCGGTTTCCTCATTCCTCATCTTGTGATGTGAGAAATGAAAGAGGGGTTATAGATGCCACTGTCAGTGAAGGGTTAGTTCACAGGGAAACACCCCCTGCAGCGCACCGTGATGCACTGCTGAGCATTCTGCCAAATGTCTCACAGCTAATACGTGTCAAGTAGCACCATTTTAGAAGAAAATTCTCAGAAGGGGAATGACCCATCTGAACAAGCTAAAAGTATATTGAGTTCATGAACTGATTCATGTTTTGGGAAACAAGACTGGGATCTGAATGCAGGACCCAATTTTGAGAGATGGAGAAGATCCATGTCCTCCAGACCAAGCTGGTAGCCCTGCTCTCAGCAAAACCCCACTGGTTTGGAATGGGAACAGCACATACGGAACTCCAGGGGCTGGATTTCAGTCAAGGTTGTTGCAGATGGAGTGCTGCAGGTCAAGAGTTGCTTAGGCAAATAGATTACCCTCTTTCCTGCACTGCTCCACCCAAAACTAGTACCAAAACCTCTTAGGATATAAGAGCTGATGAAAGGAACACCACCCTAATCTTTGTTCAAAATGTAATTTTTGATTTTTTGTAGTTTAAATTTCAGCTTAATTCATTACAGAGCCAAGAGAGGCCTTGCTTATGTCACTGATGGCAGACAGCTGTTACACAATCACAGAAATGAGAGCCTGCCCTCTTCCTTGGTCTCTGACAGTTCAGATAGGAAAAGAAACAAAGGAGAAGAGGTTCAATTTATGCATGTGGAAAACTTCAAATCCCAGGAGAAAAACACTGGCCAGCAGCTGCATCACAGAGATGCTGGATCACAACTGTCATGAGATTATGCTGTGAGAAAAGGCAGGGTGCCATATCTGAGGAATGCCCAGTTCCACCATGGACACCCTGGATCCTACACTACTTGGATTCAAAATTCCCATTTAAGAGAAAGGAACCACCTCACTGCACAGCACAGGCTTTGAAAGTTCAGTAAAACATGGGGAATAAATACTTGTCTGCTTCTTCATCACCAGAAACCTTCCCTGCTGGGACAAAAACTAGTCAGAGCTCTGGTAAGTTGCTGTAATTTCATTTATTTATTTATTAGTACAGCCAAGGCTTTTTAGGGCACACCTCATGTACTACTAGTTTGAAAATGAGTGAGATTTTCATACACGGTCAACATCTCAAAAGCCTGCTACCTGTTAGGACTATAGGCAGGTAATGTCTTAATATAAAATTGATACCCGGAAGATACAAATATTGGTGCAATTATTTTGTCAGTCTAATTTCTCTCTACTGCATATAACCCGAAATGTCTGATACCAAGAAGAGCCTTCAGTGCTGAGTGCTGGCACGCCCACCAGCAGTACTGCCCACCCAGCCAGACACGCTGCACTCCACCCGCCGAACCGCCAGCACCATGGAACAGCCCCAGTCCTTCCAGCAAAACCATTGCAACCACTTTCACTTCATTTTTTTTTTTCAGCTCCTGCATACAAAGCTTCAGGAGGGCCACTCTGCTGTTACACTCCTCTGCTGAGGAGGCAATACCCTGGAATTCTTTCTTTTCCCACTTCCTTTGATGTGACGCTTCGCCCTCATTGTGAGTGAGCACTAATGACTCCACCAGCAACAGAAAGCTAGGCAGGCAGCTGTACAAAAAGTGCCTCCTGAAGAGGGCTGTGAGTAAAAAAGGGATGGACCGTCCTGCTTTTTCAGAAGGGGAAGTCAAGCCAGCTGAAACCCAGGGAAAGCTGCATTAGCTCATTTCCCCATTCTAAACATATCCAGAAGCAAGTGTGAAACCTGCTCCCGAGCTATTGCTGGAGGTTCGTGAACTGAGCGCGTCTGTTCAAGTGATCAGCAGGCAAACGCTGGCGGTGCTTATGATGTGGACAGGGCCCACAGGGCTGGGCTAACAGGTAAGGTGCAGCACTGGGCTCCTTCCGTGGGGCTGGGAAGGGCTGACTGCTGAGCCAGGAAGGCACCAGGCACCACCAGCTCCTGTCTGGAGAGCAGGAAAGTAGGACCAGGATGAGCAGTTTTCAAATTCCTCAGCGTGGAGCTAACCCTGCCCCTGCTGACACCACCAGCACAAGGTCCCAGTATTGAAGTGAGAGTACCTAGATCTGCATGGAGCAATTGTGAAACACAAGCACACGTCCTACAGCTCTCCCTTATCTCCAGAATGACGGAGAGATGTGCTGCTCGCAATTTATCTGCTGAACTTCAGGTTGCTCCCAGGGAACAGACACTGCACTCAATTAAATTAAAGGCTTCAAAATTTTCCTTGAAGGTACAACCACCTCACTCACCTGGATTTCAGTCTCAAAGGCACGACTGGACCTTACTTCTTCACTGGCAGGAGGTAACTATGCTGCAGCATGTTCTACCTGCCTACAGAATTACTGCTAGGACTCTATTTGTTGTAAAATACATAACGGTATACTGCACAGACAGTCATGAAAACCACCAAAAAGATCTTTATTTCTTCATCAGGGAATACAATTTACCATTTGTGCATAATGCAGTCATCTCAAACTCATGCCAGTAAAAGAGAAACCTTTACAAATAACCTGCATGTGTAGAGATTATCATATATCCAGAACTGTACATCTCTTATGGTTTGTGAAACTTAAAAGAAAAGGTGTACATGAGTCTCTTAAATGATGTGGGGCATAATGAGGACTACAGGGGACTTAATTGCATTACAGTAGTCACAGAATTACCAGAATATTCTGAGCTTTTGACATAGTAGGATTTAGAGCAGGTTGTAGCATGTTTCCATAACTAGAACAGAAGGGAATCCCCCACAGCCTTCAGCAGAAAAGCTCTCACACGAGCCCACGTCACTATTGCCAATCGTAGGATGGCAAGACCAAGCCCATCATTTATAAACTGTGTGATACTCTGATAAAACGTGCATTTACTGCTTTGAATTCACATAATAAACTGTGATGGGGGTTAACTTCAGTTGGTTCCTAACTCACACACTGGAACATTGACCATTTCACAGACCAGCTCATTGATACGTACAAATCATCAAGTGAACCAGTGTATCTTTTATTTAGGAAAAACTTATGAATTGTGATAGATGTAATAGGAAAAATTAGTTCAAATATACAGATGCTATTGTCCAATTAGCCATTAAAGTAATAGTTGAAAATAATGTGGGAGGCTTTTTTCCAAAGTAAACAAAGTGAACTCTTTGCGGGAATTTTTCATTACAAAAGCTGAGATTTTTCATTACAAAAGCTTTATTGGAAAATGTAGACAGCCTCGGCTAAGTTCCTGTTGATTTTAATCCCTGTCATCTCCCCAGCATTGCTGCATCAAATTTAGTCCTTAAAATATATTCCAAAGTAAAACCAGCCATTCTAAATACAGTCATTCTTTGCTTTAAGTCAATTCACAGAACTGCTGAAAAAGTAGACATTTCTATCTAAAAGTACAAAAGGGTTTGTATAGAAGATACTTCTCTTATACATTTATATTACACAGCTCCAGACAGGCCCAGCAGGCTCTTCTCAGAACCGGATGCTTCTGACTAGGGAAGAAAAATTACAAAGGTGAGTTAGTTTCATGGAAGCCTTGTATCTTATTACAAGTAGGAGCAGTTTGTGTTGTATTTTCCAGTTCTTTAGGCCTAGATTCAGCAAGCATGCAGAAGCTGAATACTGCTCTCAATAAATATGAGATTAAATGTATGCTTGAGTGGTCTCTGTAAGAATTTAGAACAAATATTTATTTTAGTATAAATTCAGCGGATGGCCTAAAGCATCCAAAAATCTGAACCACTGCAGCATCAGATTAAGCAGCCATTGCTCAGACAACATTTCTGTGACCTTTAATTGACAAGTGAGATGGTTTCATGTATCTCACTGGCTGCACTGCCCCCCATGACAATTCAAAGTTTTTCCTTAGTATATTTTCTCCTGCCACATTCAGTTTCGTGACAAATACCTCCAACACAGACTTCACTGATTTATTAAGAACACCACTCCTGTGCCTCTAATGCTCAGGGCACAGACAGCTGGGATGCTGGTTTGTCAGTCCCTGCCACTTTCTACCACATCATTTCACTGTCCCAATGCTGCCAGCAGCTTTCTGTGTCCTGGGCTGTGTTCATGCTGCACAGATGGAGGGCCGTGGCCAAGGTTGTTCCTTGGCTCCAAAAAGTTACACGGTGCCAGGAATGAAACCCGCAGGCTCCCACAGCCGCTGCTTCACCTAACTTTATACCAACCCAATAAAATTGCTGAAATATCAAACACTGCATAATGAGGAAAATATTTGGGTTTGAGTATTATAAAAAAACTGAAATGGGAAGAAGTACTATCATTTTCTTTGAATGAAGCACAGACACTCAAAACCACGTGGCTCAGCTTTTTAGATTTGGTGATGTGACAGCATTGCTGTCATTGTCCACCACCACCACAAAAACATCATTTTTAGAAACAAGTGAAGTTAAAAATAGAGTAAGAGAAAGATTTGGACATTTTTGCAATGTAAATTGCAAAATAGGCTTGTCGTAAAAGTTAACAGAAAAGGAAGACAACTTTTAAAGGACAGTGGTTTGTCATCACAGTTAATAGCTTTATCAAGTGTCCCCAGCTCAGACAATACTACAATCATAGTGAAAAGCTTTCCTGCTCTATTACAGTTTGGAAATATATGGGCAAATAATAATGCTTTTTCACACAACCATGTCAGAATTCTTCATAAACACTAATTCCCTCAGCTTTCAGTTGCTCTGCTTCTGAGGTATGCAATTACCATCACACCTTTTTATTTTTAGGCCACGTTTTTATAGGACTGACTGTGTCACAAATTTGGACAGAGTGTGCTTTATATTGTATTTGGATAAGGAAGTGCAAAACATCCGACATTTTATTTGTGAGAACTCAGACACATAAAATAATTCACAAGCAAAGGACTGGACACACCTTCTGGCATTCAGTATTGTACCTCATCCCTCTTTTGCCCAGAAAAAAATATGAAAATATTATTCTTTGACAGGCATTGACTTCAAAAAACACTAAGTTCTTTTACCCAGTATTGATGAGGTCTATGATGTCACGTCTGAATCCTGCTTTATTTGGGAATTTTCTTCTGATTTTATATTACCTGTTAAAAAAGCAGTAATGAATGAGAAAAAGGGGAACTTGCCCACCATTTTAATTACTGTTATACTGAATAAGTAAAAATTTATGAATACATGAAAAGCATTAGTTATCTTTTTAAACTATTAATGATAAATAAAAACATATTCACAGCAATCTGATTCTGTGGAAATTACCATTCCACTGCAATGTAAAGCAGACAGGGATCTTACAGCACTCTAGTTCTTAAAGAATGGAAATAAAATTGGCATTAGCAGGACTGCTTCTCTCTCAACTAGATACAGACTTTTGCATTATTCTATTTCAATCTGTCCAAAACCAATTTTGACCCTAGCTAATTTTCTTCTTCAAAGCACAGTATCACACAGGAAGGCATTGTGATTTTTTTTTTTAAAAAGTGTATCATGTTGTCTAATGCATTCATCACCTTTTGACAGTTTTTCATTGCAGGGATGCTTGGAGGTAAATCAAAGGAATCTCGTGCCTGTATAGAACTGTCTACTGAGCTTGATTCTGTTCTTTTTATAAACAGAAAATACGATGTTGGAGTGAAGTTGTTTTTTCTCTGAAGTGGTTTGGAAGATTCAGGGTGAGGGTAATCCATCACTACAAAGCCAAGCTGTTTCACCACATGATCATTTTATACCTTCCAGCCTAGTCCTGAAGTGATCTCGAGTTCTGTAGCCTTTGTATGCCTTTTCACAAAAACCCTTCTGTAGTTACAGGGTCTGAAGCCAGTTTTGGAAGATGAATTCAAAACCACGCTTTTCTATCCCTTCCAAACCATCACTTTGAAGGCCCACAGCTGGATTTTCTCCACATGACAGTGATCAGGAACAGGTCCTTCTCCTTCATCCTTCATCATCTCCATCATCTAACTTCAGCAATCCCAGAGAGTTTCGGCCTTATAAAGACAGCTGATGTTCCAGCTTTCAGAACTGAGCTTAAAATCAGAAGCTCAGCTCTGCTGTGACTCTAACATTTGCTCTGTTTCTGTCTTGATTGCTGCAAGAGGGTTGATCCATACTCCAAGAAAGACTGACTTAAAACCCTTGGAGTGAACTTGTAACTGAGCTTGTAACAGTCATTCTGGTTAAGCATTTTGGTTTGGCTCAGAGCTCCGTGACGTGACACGGAAGCTGAAGCAATGGAGACTGCAAAGGGCATTTCCATGAAAAAGGGTACAGAAGAACAGGAGGGCTGAGTCTTTTGGGGCAGTGTAAGCAGGATTAAGGAATGAACTGAGGTTTACAGTCTGAAGTTGACATGTGCTGATGCACAGCAGCCTCCATCCCAGGGCTGTTGGCTGCATGGCCGTCCAGCTGCCACAGACACATCAGTGAATGCCTCTCAGGACCACCTGACACGAAGATGGCACACCCAAACCACCAGAGCACCTTGGATCCCCTGTGCCAGCCAGGCAGAGACAGCTGCAGCCACCCAGAGCTGTGCTGGCAGGCTGGGGTGTAGCAGAGGTGGCATTTACAGGAGCAGAGCACACCGCAGCCAACAGCATCCCAGCTCTCAGGGGGTTCAGTATTCCTGGTGCACCACGAGCACGTGCAAAAACACGGGGGGATACAAAATCTGCAGCTTCCTTGGTCTTACACATATCAACATACTAGGAAACATTTCTTTGCCAAAAGGGTTGTCAAGCTCTGGCAGAGGCTGTCCAGGGAAGCGGTGGAGTCACTGTCCTTGGAGGGATTTAAAAGCTGTGTAGATGTGGCACTTGGGGAGATGGTTTAGTGGTGAGCTTGGCAGTACTGGGGCAACAGCTGGACTTGATGTTCTTAGAGGGCTTTTCCAACCTAAATAATTCTGTGATTCTATCTGAAAGGGACACAACTCAAGTATATTCTTGGACAATAGGAAAGTTGGATGCTTTTCAGAGCCTAAATGGCAGAAGAACAACAATACTCCACTCCCGTGCCCCCAACATAGTATATCCAGGCCAATATGGCATTCAGAGTTCCTGATGATGGCAATCACTCACTTGCATCAATTGTGGAAACTACTGGGCTGAATAACTAGATGCATCATTCAGGATATGAACAATCATTTAGAGCCTATGTATGGGTATGACCCACCAATATGAATAACAATTCACACAACTCCTTTGTACAATTACTTGAATTGTAACTTTTGCTGCAGAGTATTTTTCACATGATGCAGCATGATATTACTATAAATGAAGAAATGTGCCAGGAACCAATAAAAGACCTTTTTTTGGTTTTGACTGACCTGACTTCAAAAAAAGATGCAATTTTGTTCAGCATTACTTAAAAATATTTGATGATAATAACTGAAGACAAACACTTACCTCCCGGAAATACTTCTATTTTGCTTGGTTCAGCTGGCTCTTAAATGAAAAAAATACAGTCGAATGAATACGCATATAGTTTAAACAAGATGAATGAGATGAGAGAAATTAAGTTTTCCCTAAAAAAAAGGCACCTCGTTTTTTCTTTAACGATCAGACTCACATCTCTTTGTCTGAGATAAATTTGTATCACTTTCTATAGTCTGCAGCACAATATTAAAAAAACCCCAAACATTTATTACATTTAACTATGCAACACTTTCTCTTCCAAGAACAGTTCACTGTGGCAGACACATCACCAAGTCCCAGCACAACACAATGTGCACTTGCACAGAATGCACCAAGTTTGGAACAGCTTAAAGGAAGAGTCATTACTTCTAAGCACTGTCTTTGAGGGCGAGTACGTGTACTTTGGGGGAGAGTGGGAAGGTGCAGAAGAGAGAACAAGAAGTATGTTTTAACTCCATACCAAGTTTTCTATTATCTCTGCATGGGTTATAGATGAACAGGTTCTGGGAAAACCATTTAACCTTTTTAAGACTGTGGATGTTAATGACAGACAGACTACAGCAAGCTCACAGACCATTAGCAGCTGATCTCCTCCCTCTAACACCTCCACATGTAAACAGAGGAGCCAGTAGTTTCCTTTATAATAATTTTCATCATAGAAGTGTCCCCTGCTCTTAAAATGTGTATCAAATGTTTTCTCTCCGTTTCCTAGTTTCTTTGCGTAATGATTTATTCAGTCAATTGCAAACGTTTTCACTGCACTACACCAACCTAGGATACACATTTTTAAAAGGTACATGAACATTTAGAAGCCGTATCGGATCAAACCAAAGTTGCTCAACCACATTTCCTTTAGTTATTCATAGCACAAAGCGAAGTTCTCCCTTCAGACTAAGGTAAATAATGTGTGTGCAGTCCCAGACACAACCTAGCAGGGGTTACAGAGCTTGGCAGTAGGCAGAAATTCCATCCAGACCCCACTGCCAGTTATGCAAGCAAACTTCACTTGGCTGAACACCTATCTGGTGCAGACATGCACACATTTGAGATAAGCAGACAATAAATGGATGCTGAACTGACTTTATGTATTGTCCCTACTAATCCTTCTTTCCAGCTCACTCAACATCTACAAAAATCAAATCAAGGAACAGTGACACAGCTCGAAGAAAGTAGAAGCACTTTCCATTAAATTATTAATATTTAACAGCTAGAAAAGTGTTGCACATCATTTGTCAAAATGAAATGGCTCATCATGAGTAGCATATACCTAGGACATGACTACTAATGTCATCTGCCAACAAGATGCAGAACTCCACACCCCATTCCTCCTGCAAGGACACGCGTCACGCTCTGCATCACCTGGTAGTACTGGGGCTGCTGCTGGTGCTGGTGCTGGTGCTTCTTCTTCAGCTTTTTCCAACAAGTCTAAGATTAGACATGATCACTGTTTAGCTTCACAATGAAAACCGTTCACATGCAACGCAAGGACAACTTTGAATCTGCAAATCCTGAAACTTGTCACATGAACAGGTTACTAACACTTGTGATTGAGCTGCAGTTCAATATTTTCTGTTACAGGAAACACATTTCCTATCTTGCCTGCAAGCACCAAAAATTTCCTCTTAAGTTTCCACTTGTTCTTTAGATGAAGAATAAAGCATCATACCTATAAGCAGTAGGCTCAGAGCCTTTAAATAATTTACCTTGGTATCCATCAGTATCAGATCATTATGATCATAATTAGTGGACACAGATAATGCCCAAACCCCACGTGGTCCATGACCAATCTGCTCCCCCAGTCCCAACACACACTGACAACTTAGGCTGAACTGACAACAGTTCAACAAATTCTTTCATTTCTAATTTAATTCCCTGGAAATGCTATTACACATTTATTTGCCTTGCAATGAGACCTCTTTCCTACCTAAGAAGGGGTGCCTAGACTGATGAGCAGGCCAGTGGGAGTCACTGGCTACAGGATCTTGGGAACACCTCATCCTTGCAGCACACAGACCAGCCTGTTAGCTGGAATACACTGGTGGCTGGATGCACATGAACAAATGCTGGGTTGTTAAGGCTCAAGCTGGGTAAGGCCAAACTGATGACAGGTTATTCAGCCTCTGAATTTCTAATCTGACATTGGCTCAGAAAGAACATGACACAAGGGACACTGTAGTGACAGTGCTTTGTGGTTTGTTTTTTCTTCTAAATTACATGTAACAACCAGGTCACAATTATTTTAGCAACCAAAAATATTATACCTTTCCTTCCCACTACCCCAAACAATTTAATTGTCAGGGCCAAATTGGCCATGGCACTTCAGCTACCTACACTCTGCCTCTTTAAGCAATTACAAGTTCAGCAGAATGCAGAATTTTTCACTGGAACAGGGTTGTGCAGCTACTGGAAAGTTTTTGCTTACTAACTGCTACTGTGATGGATCTAAACCTACAGTGTAGGAACTCTCATGTAAGTCTGTTGCTCAGTCAGGATCCCAAATTTATTTGGGAGGCTGCAGCTGAAAAATACAAAATCAGTGTCTTGCATTTTCATATCAAGTCAATGCTAATCTTACGCTGTTTAAATGTAAATTTATTCCCCATCCCTCACGTAAACTGTACACGCATGTTTAGTCAGGAAACCTTACTGAGAAAGACACAGACAAGAGTTATAGAGAGACCTTACTGACTGTGGGGCCTCTGCCACTAAGCCACAGTGTAGAAAATGAATCTTGGTAGGTTACAAAAATACCTTTGTCATCAGTGTCTCATAAATACTTACGATTGTTAATCACAAGTCCTGGAAATGGCCTGGAAAAAAAATAAAATTACTGATTCTAAAATGCACTGCATAGAGTCTCCTCCCAAAGCAACCTCCCCATACCTTCTGTAACAGAGGTCATGCTAAAAAAATGAAAAGAAAGTAAAGTAAAATAAAACAGAAGGAATAGCAGCTCTTGGGCACTTTGGTTGTTCAAAACTAGCATTTTGAAAAGTAACATACATGGGAAAAGCTAAACCCTTCCCTCAGTCATCATTGCTTAGCAAGGGGTCACCTCTTCTCCAGAGTTCCAGTCAAAACCACACATCAAAGTCCTTTTGGTTAGAACATGTCATGATTAAGGGCTGAGAATTCAGACCCCTTAGTAAAATCTATCTAAGAAATTTCTCTCTCTAAAGATGAACTGAAGCTTTTAGACTCCTGTGAAGTCATCTGTGATTTGAGAAGTTACAGAAACAGATAAATTTTTATTTTCAACTTCTCCTTAGAATGATTCCAAAGTTTCATCTATCCTGTCTCATGCATAGAAATTAACATTGTGTATTGTGTCTATGGAGATATACACATACAAATAAAATTCCCTTATACTGTAATTGGACAATATTGTATTTTTAATTATTGTAGCTACACCAATGGGCTCTGGACCTTCTCAAAACTTGACATTATGACTGGAAGAGCAAGGCCCACAAAACTACAGGACTTTGTTATACATTAGGACTAGGTTTCAACTCAAAAGACAACTGGCTGTAACATGCAGTATTAATAATATGCTCTCTGTCATAATAAATTGGACGTGTCCTCCTTCATTCATGCTAGGAACAACTGGACTTCATTTGACCTGACACATCGTTATCCAAAAGAGCCAAGATCTATTTAAAGATGCACTGCGACTTCTACTCTCTCACATTTATTCCAGGTACAGGGCTGTGCTCACAACATCTGCACAATCTAATGGCAACGACATACTTAATGACAGTAAACTTGATAAACTCTGCTGATTCCAAAATCTTCCTCATCGAGTTGATTTCCAGATAACTGGGCGCCTTAAACGTCACGCCCGGAGGCATTCCATCCACCAGCATACAGCCAGGGTTGTTAGAGATTTTTCTGTATGGAACTTTCACAGGAAAATTCATGCCAGTGGCTTCACCTAAGTGAGAGAGGTTGTGTTTATTTTCAAGCCTACAATATTTATGATTACACTGCAGAAAAAGTTCTCAGATGATTAAGAAACAAAATGCAAACTCATGCTTTCTATCAGATCTGAAACTATGAAAATGCACTTGCCAATGAAACCATTAGAGTGTTAGCAATGAGGTTCTGGGTTACACTCATGAACATTCCTATGTGAGTATTATTCACAGCTCCAACTCTGACAGTTCACCATACGAAGAACACAGGTTCTGCTTTTACTAGAAAAAAGTCTGGAACAGGGCATAAAAGAAAATAGCTACATGAAGGAAAACAAAGCATTTCCTGCAATGCTGTGAAAAGCAATCAACAGAGCACAAGTGAAGGAATTTTAGATAAGGAAACTCAGGTCATTACTGCTGGACAATTCAAAGTAAAAACCAAACAAAACTATATACAGCAAAAAGGTTAAATTGCATTTTTAAAACTACTCTAGTCCCAAGTATTAAGAGGTCAGGATTATGAAGCCCTAAGAAGAACCTTGGACTGCCAGCAAAATAAATACTTCATCCATGTTAACAAAGAAAACAGGAAGAGGGAGGGGGAACCAAGAAGCAATCTAGGACTTTATAGGAACTCTTAGGAATTTATTGCTTAAAACACCAAACTACCTACATCACTTACAAAAGATTCTTTTTGAAGTCAAAGCACAACATTCATATACAGTTCTCAAATTTGTTCATTTTAATGATCATATCTATAATTCACTGTGAGTGAATACTCATTCTGTAACTTCAGTATGAAGAACATTAATTATACCCACACCTATGTAAAAATGGCGAGTAAGAAGCAATTACCAAATTTCTGGCTAAAAAGATCATTTACTTGCTCTCTCAAATGTCTGGCTGTTTCTACTTTTGTCAGTCGCTCACTTTCATCATCTGGAAGAAATTGTTAGAATAGCATGAGAATTAAGCACAAATTTTTCCCCCTGAAGCTTGTTTATCCCTGCATGTTTACTCAAAGCAGGTATACCCAAGTGCTTCTAAACAGGTGCTGTCTTTGTTCCTTTGTTTTAGCAGTAACACAGAACTGTACAAATACACAAAAATAGATCATTTCTAAGAAATCACAGAATCCTAGAATAGTTTGGTCTGGAAGAGACCTTAAAGATCATCCAGTTCCAAACCCCTGCCATGGGAAGGGATACCTTCTACTAGACCAGGTTGCTCCAAGTCCTGTCCAACCTGGCCCTGAACATTTCCAGGGATGAATCTAGGTTTACTGTCTAGAGATGCTTTTGTAAAGTAATTTAAACCAACAAACTGTATTTTATTTTCTTACAGAACATAGAATGGTATGTAAAGGTACAAGCAAAGTGATCATTCAATAGATGACCACAGCATGCAACATTCCTCATGATTTCCAGTGAATTCCAAAGGATGTAATATACGCCTGAGAAAGCAGTAATCAGTATTAAGACAAAGCAGTTCAGTCTACATGGTTATTCAATTCAGTCCTGACATCTGAAAGTTGCCAAGGATTGCAAATCAATATTTAATTTATTGCATGAGAAAAATGTGGATACTTCTTAATTAGTGGTTGGACTAAGAATATTCTAGAGATATCACTGTCGAGATATTAATGAGTGTTAGAAAATACTTAACATCTCAGCAAAACCAAAATGCTAACTTATGCTCTTTGTTGACTGTACTTGTTTTACAGTGAACCAACTTGACTGTAGGAAAAAACTTCCCCAAACTAAAGAAATATCATGAAGAATATAAGCACAAGTAGTATGATGTGAAATCAGCCAGTATACACACCTGGTATAGATACTTGAATGATGTTAAGGTCTTCAGCACCTGTAGTTGTGTTCACTACTGTGTTGTTTGTGGTCCTTGCTATATTGGTTTTCTTAGATGAATTATTATTTCCTAAGAGGATTAATTTAGAAAACATTTATAGAGAGCTCAAAATCTTCAATCTCTTCTATAAAGAAAATACTGCAAACCAACAAATATTGACAAAGTTTTCAAAGAGGTTCCAGTTTCAAAATGGGAGCATTTATTTCATCACCTACCTACCTGACACAATTTTCTCCCGGCTATCTGCACTCCTGCCTCTGGAGCATGTGTCATTTAGATGATCTATGTATTAGGAGCAAATAATTTTTCTCTAGACATGAATAACTCCTGTGAATCATACATTACTAGCCACATTTTGATAAAAGATGGTAAAGAATACATTAGAGGCATGATTATTTGTGAATAGCGAAAAAAAATTAACACTGCCTTGCTAGAGCTGTATTTAAATTGTAACTGGTAAGTGCTTTTCCCATCTTAAAAACGAAAAATCAAGCAAACAAACCAAACAACTGCAATGTAGAATTAATCCTTCAGGAATTTATTAACACTGTGCTGCTCTCATAATTTGTATTTAATCCTAGAAAGAAAGTGTTATCTAGAAAGTGAAGCAGTTGCAAAACTCACTTTGGGGGCTTCTAGCAGAATTTTCTTTGATAGCTGCCTGAAGCATCCCAGGCCTGCAAAAAGATTGAACATTTCACATACGATAATAAAATTACAACGTCAACATTAAAGAAAATTCCATTTTCCAAAGACAGAAATTAAGTGATATCCTCTCAGCTAAACAGACAGTCAAGAATGCAGTGACTGAGAGGCTCCATAACTTCATAGAATCACAGAATCCCAGACTGGTTTGGATTGGAAGAAACCTTAAAGCCCGTCCAGTTCCAACCCCCTGCCATGGGCAGGGACACCTTCCACTATCCCAGGGTGCTCCAAGCCCCGTCCAGCCTGGCCTTGGACACTTCCAGGGATGGCACACTCACAGCTTCTCTGGGCACCCTGTGCCAGGGCCTCACCAGCCTCACAGGGAAAGCTTCTTCCAAATATCCAATTTAATCCTGCCCTCTGTCAGTTTAAAACCATTCCCCCTTATTCTATCACTACATGCCCTTTGAACTTCTCTTGCCACTATTTCTACACTGGCACAGGGTATCTAAACACGTTCTAGACAAGAGAAAGAAAATTCTTACAGTTCTCAACATATGAATCTCCAGTTCTCAGCTCTCAGTGCACAACCAGCAAAGCTTTATGGGTAGCCCATAAGTGCTCCTTGCAGCAGAAACTCAACCAGTGATGTGATAATTGTGATGGGATAAGAAATATGGACTTGCTCTTCCTCTCATAACAGGTTCTAAGAGTCTTTCAGAACAAAGAGATTACTGTATCTTGCTCCATCTGCACAAGAGCTTTCTGACCATTTCCTCAATTACTAAAAATATTCCAGTGTGTCTTTTACAGAGTAATTTAGCAACCTGAAAACACAATTTCATTTTTTGGCCTACATTTCAATTCCCATAGAACAGATTATCAAAGACATTTGGGACCCTTACTTTTTAATAATGAATTTTATTTTGGATTTATTTCTCAGGATCTTCTCTAGTCTTGGAATTCCAAAAGTTGAAGGCTGGCGGAATGGCACCCCCTCAGGCAGTCCTTCCACGTAGAAAGCCTCCGGGAAGGATTCAAACAGTGCATATGGCACCTTCACTGGTTCAGTGAGGCCCAGGGCTTCCCCTGAAATGCAACAGAGCAAATAAGCTACAAGCTAGGTAACTGATGTCTGTAGAAATAGAATACTTCTTGTAGAAATGCAAAAGAATAGTTGGCACGTGTATACTAGATGAGGTAAAACCAGCCGGCTGTGCCTTTTTTGGTGACAGCTACGAGTATGCAGGAAGAAAATTAACAGTTTCAAACGTAACTCATTCTGTTGCAGTAAATCTCATAATAATTTGCTGAAAATTAGTAATTTGCAACCAGCTCATGCCACTGGTTTGGTTTCATACAAGACTATCCCATCTGTACCTCACTTTGTTGCAGGCAATGCATTCTGTCTCTGTCTCTTCTAGGGAACAGCACCAAAGGCAGGTGAGATTAGTGCTCTTGTTCAAAAAACCACACTCAGAAGAGTAATGGGAAGCCATTACTTCCAAAAGTCATTAGTTTCCAAATAGCCTGCACTAGAAGAAGTGCTGGAATACAATGGAGCACGTCTCTCCACATACCATCCATAATGTATGGAGTCATGCAGAGTCATACGAAGTCCCACTTGTAAGCAGAGTGAAGAAAACTTAAAAAGATGTGCCAGGAGGTGGAATCACTCTGTGGGTCATTAAAAAAGCAGTAATCCAACTACAACTTCTCCATTTTCAAACCCAAATAAAATAACCAGTGGAAATGTGACACTGGATTGCAAGTACATGAGAATGAACTCAGATGGGAAACTGTAGAGTACACAAGGATTGCAGGAACTCTGGAAGAAACATGTGAACACCTCTCATACATCTAATTGCATGTTCATAAGGAAGGCATCTCAGTAAAAAAGAATCAATAAACTTACCACATTTTTCATTAAAAAGATTGTCAACTTGCTGCTTTAACTCAGTAATTCTGGCATTCCATGTCTCTGCCAGGAGGAAATTAGAAGAATTAAATCAACATTCACACAATGAATCAGTCTTTGAACAATATTTTAATACATTTTTAATGAATTATTATGCTTGATAACTGATTTACTATGGCAGTAAAATATGCAAAATGGCTTTCATTCTGCAAAACTATATCCACATAAATCCTCATTTTCCCGAAGCTTTGAAAGATACTGCTACTAGATAAAGCAAGGGTGATTAAAACTGAAATTAATCCAAGAGTGATCCAAATTTACAGTATCAGGTAGCATAACATTTACTTATCTGAACCAGCACCCAAAACAGTGGCAGAAAGTTCCTCATATGGTCAGTGATGCAGCCCTAAAACACGTGCCTGTCTCCTGAGAACTATAATCTCTAGCACAATTTCTACTTCAGTGGTGAGATTAAATGTCCATCTAGATAGGCATTTTGTTTCTGACAGCCATCACAGCAATTGCTAAACTGGTTTACTTGTAGCTGCACTAAGTGGGCCACAGCTGTTCAACAAAACTAAAACCTCAGTTGAAAGTTTTAAAAAGTTGCAGATTAAAAAAAAAGCCTAGATCTAACAACAACAGGCCAAGTCCAAGAAAACTGTACACAACTCTGAATACAAATACCACTCATGCCAAATCAGTATCTCATTCATTCTCAACTGGCTCAGTAAGAGTAAAAAATTCCTTTTTTATACATTTTATGACCATAAAGCTAAAAAGAAAGCATAGGGGACAAAAAAGTTACAGCAAATAACAACAAACTTCTATACAAATACATGCAAGTAAATCCTCAGAATGTAAGGATGCTGAAAAAAAGGTTTACTAAGACATAGAACTGCTTACAGTTACTCTGAATGCAGTCACTTACCTCCTTCGACTATGAAGAATTTATCTGGATTGCAAATTGACCCTGCTTTCAATGCGGAGATTTTTGTTCCAGAGCACTGCACAGACAGGCCTGGGCCTCCGTGGCCAAAAAGCTCTGGCCTACACTCATGACCACAGCTCAGGACTCCTGGGCCTGTCCAGCTTTTCCCTTACTGATTTTCCAGAACTGCAGAGGTCAATCATGGTGATCACACACAATCAGCACTGATAGCATGGTTTACTAATGTCAGTTCAAATCCTTCCTGGTCCCTACATCCCACCTAGGTGTCTCTGCTCAGTGATGTCAATATTTCAAACGTGTGGAGCGCTTATGAAATTCATGCACAATATCACATCTTAGCTGGGTTTATGCACTTGGTGGTACTTTGCACCAGGCAAGTCCTTCAGTGCTCTGTAGCACTGTGCAGTAACAGGCCAGCAAAAATCTAAAGGGACTGACTCTGCACCCAAATCAGTAAGCTCTAATGAATCTGTGCTGCATTTGTACAGCATACTCCATAGATCACCACCCAGGATTTCTCTAATACAGATTACTCCACACAATGAAGAACTAAACGTACACAAAAGCAAGAACTTCTGTGATTCACTAACTGTACAACAGAACATGAATTCAAAATATCTGATATGTAATCAGGATGTTGCATACCAACATTAAAAGAATGCATGTGTGCTAATTCCCACAACACTTACCAAAACAGAACTCTCTTCCTTGTGGCTTCCAATTTACATTGGAGCCATTAGTTTGAGAATTAGTTTGAGCATCTGTTGTCTGTGACTTTTGAGGACCTGTGAAAAAACATGGCATATATACACACAAAGAGCAGAAGTAGGACATAATACAAAAAGAATAATGCATCAAACTTGGTTAGTAGAGAAATCTTAACTTCTGAATCAAGAGTAGAATCAAAAAAAGCCCTGAAGAAGTTTTCTAGGGTTGTATTTGGTATTACTGATCACATCTGTAATTTCTCTGCTCAGGACTACATCAGCTCCCACATCTCTGCTTGGAATAATGAGCCCAAGCAAGCTGTCAAACTCCAACATTTAACATAAGCATCATCTACACAATATCCAGTTTGTTTCAGAAGTGAAAAATGAAACTATTTCTATATTATCTGTATCTGCAGCCTTGAAGTGGAACAGAGTTTGCTACATGAGGTACATGTATAAGTTACTCATGGGCTATGAAAGCTGAGAAGAACAGAAAACATCAGAAGAATAAAATAAAAGAACTTCAGAAGAATATTTAAGGATATTTCTTCCATACTGTCTCCAACAGTAACTTCAATCTCTGGGACAGCTGAACTTTCTGCCGGACTTTGCGAGCTTTCGGAACTCCTTGGACTACTTGCTGGAAGCCAAGAGAACACAAGGTGTAAAGCACAAACCCTGCACAGCTACCAAAAATCCAGCTGCATTCTCAGAATGCCAACAGACTGAATTAAGCACAGTCTGCACAACAAAACCTGAACAATACAGTGATGCTCACAACCTTAAAAAGCAGGTTTAGTGCTCTTAAAAAAGGCACACCTAGATTTCCACTCCACTAATCCAAAACAGAAGACTTTGTTTTTTCTAAGTATGAAGGACAGTTCTGGTACTTTTAAAAATCTAAATAATGAAAAATTATTAACATCTGCATTTTCTATAGACAACTTAAAAGACTTTTTTATTCTTTTCTTATAAAACATCATTGTTATTTACTGCAGTTCACAGGTCTAAGTTAAATATGGTTTAAGCCATTAAAAGCAAAATAGAAGTTGTAAAAATTGAGTAAATTCCATTTTCTGAACTAGAATAGTTAAGTAAAAAAAGCAGAAATTTATGGTTTGAGTATCTTTTTCAAATAAAAGCAGATTTAGAGGCTACTATGGTAGTTCATCTTAAATAATGCCTTTTACTTACAACACTTGTATTTTTCAACCACAAAGATCTCACAGTCTGCTACGAACGCAGAAAGTAAGTATTTACAGATTTATGGCAGCAAATAATACTTAATTGCTTACCTTTTGTCTGTATCTTACTAGCCTCTCTTTGAGGCAAATAGGAACTGATAAGCTCAGGCCTAGAAGTTGAACAGAACAAATTCAATCATTTTTAAGACAAGTAATACAGCAAAATGTTACACATTTCTTGGACTTCAGTTGAGTTCCAATTCACATAACATCAGCTCTCTAAAATAAAATTCTGTTAGAAGCATGGATGACTCTCCATCTATTATAACCACAAAAAAAATTGGAAAACATACAGCTATATCTTCTAGTCTGTCATTTTCTTCTGGGTTTACTTCAAGCAAAAAAAATACAGAAAAAGGTTAAAAAAAAGGAGGAAAAAAGCTTCCAGGTACAAAACCATTTTGCCCCCCTAGATCCTTGATGCATGAAACACACAATTTATACACCTACAGGAATTTAATGTCTTATTAAACATTAGAGTAATGAGTATGAAATTAGAAATTAGAGTAATGGATGTCCTTTGATGAGATAAAACAGATGTGCAAAATGTTGTGCTTCATGGAAGCAGAATTTAGGTTGGATTTAAAGCCTAGAGTTGCTGGGAATGAAGTCAAATAACTTCAACTTCAGAAGTAAAAATAACTGAATTACAAACATACTTCTTAATAATGAATTTGATTTTGCTACTCCCACGGACAATTCTTTCAAGGCGTGGAATTCCAAACCATGTGGGACTCCGGAAGGGGATTCCTTCTGGCATGCCTTCGACGACCAAGGACTCAGGGTTTGATTCAAATACAGCATAGGGAACTTTCACTGCCTCTGAAAGCCCCAGAGCTTCAGCTGAAAATAAAGATTAAATAATAGATTACACACTCAAATGGGCAGAATTCTACCTCAAGTGATCTTAAGAACCTTGTCTTACAGAAGCTCTGCTACTCAAAGCTAACAAATCCTCCCAAACAATAGAAATGTTTAAATGTATTTAAACAGATTTCCTATCTTGTCTGTGGAGTAATTGCAAATGGGGACTTGGCCCATCTTGTTACAGATAATATAAAATATAGGCCTGCAGTGCCTAAGGGTTTCTTTTGAGAATTTCTTTTCATTCAAAAGCTTTTGTGCATCATCTCGTCACACAACTGGAAAAATGATGGCTTAGAATGCTGTTATGAAAACATTTATGTCAGTTATAGGAAAGAGTCAGTAACACATAGGTAAGAGGAGTCAGGATTTCCATATCTGTCCCAGAATATTTCTGATGCATAAGTAAATACAGTAACATTTAAACATAGGAGCTCTAAAATGCAGAAGCATTATAAAACAGTTCATTTTGCATTTAACTTACCAAACTTCTTACTAAATATATCTTCTACATCATTTCTTAGCTTTGTGATCTTGGCATTCCAATCTTCTTTCACTGAGAACCAGAAAGATATGTCAGAGAATCACCCAGCTCTAGATACAGAGGTACACTTGAATGTATTTCTTTCAACGTAAGAACTTGAAAAATAACAACACAATCACATCTGAGAAGACAGGGACACATAATGAGCAATGATTATTAATAGCAGCTTAAATGATGCGTGTAATTCTCTCTACATAATGAAAAATATGTTTAAATGTAGTTACAAATCTCAAACACTGACCCAAGTAGAACAACTTGTTCTTCAGAGCCTTTAGATGCAGGAAGAAATTATTTTAGTGGCTCTTACAAAGCTTGAATTAATTAATCATAGTGTATAATAACACTCTTTAGAGCAGAACATGAGGATTTAAAGAGTGCCTTGCTAAACATTTTGACTAAGGTTAAAAACATCATCCTCAGTCCTATTCTCTATTGCAAATAAAAGCCAATTATAGGAGTGCTGGACAGCACAGACAATTTGTAGCTTAGATAGAGAAGAAAGCAAAGGAAGTGCAATAAAAAGCACTTTTTTTCTCACAAATGGCATCATACTTCATCATTTTCCATCACAACTGACAAATAACAATTAACTGCTACTGGGCCAAACTGATTCCGAGCTGTGGGAGGCATGTACAGAGAAAGCTGTACAGAATATTTTGTTTCCAAATCACATTTTTGACTCATAAATTACCTATCTTGCTTATTTCTAGTGTCTTATACTTTCATGGCAAGATGCATTAATAGTTTTTTCTGTCTGGCCTGCTTATTTGATAGATTCCAGAGGTATTTAACACCCGCACATGTTTTTATACTTACTCGCATGTTGTAATCCTAGTGGCAAAGGAATCAGACTGACTAATTGACTTTGAAAAATTAGGTGTTATTCACAAACTATCTGTTGATGGCACAAGATTACTATTTTACAAAATAATAATATTTTGCTATAAGAATGTCTAATATTCTTTAGCAACATTAAGTTTACATCTGCAGTAAGAACCTTGGCCTTTGTCTGGGAAACTGGTTTTCAATGGGTCCAGGAAAACATTTGCTGTGATTGTCTCTCTGACATCAAACCCTGGACCCCAGCAAGCTTTGTGGGCACTGGTAATTCCAGAATCACCTACAACTTAGTGAAAAATACAGTGAAATAACTAGTACAAAAAAGAAGTATTATTCTGAATATTCAAACAGTCTGAGGTTTAATAATCATCATTATTTGCCTGTTCTTTCAGAAAGAAGATTTTATTAGTTGGGGTTTTTAGTGATGTTGCTGGCACCTGCTGTTACTACTTCAAAAAAAATCCAAACTCGATGCTGCCTCATCCTCTGCTCCACACAAAACATAGTCTATTCTACTTAACTATGCTCTTACTGAATATGAGTTTTATCCTAAAATCCAAAAAGAATCCACGTTGTAAGGTGATGATGTAAGGTGATTACTGTTTGCACAATTATTAAAACATATTGTTTCTTTTTATTCTTTTCCTGCAGCAAGTAAGAGGAAAAACACAGGAAGCCCTGAATCTCAGTTTGTGTTATTACTACAAGCAGATTCATAGTTCTAAAAAACCCAGTGAGATCTGGATTGCACATTCTGCAGCGAGAAAGCACCAAGACACTTCAATTGAGGGCATTCGGAAATAAACCCCAAACTGATTCTTCTTACAGTTAAAGGCACTTCATGCTTTCAAGAAGTCTCTACAATTCCTTACCAACAAGGACCTGAAAGAGCCCAGGGTCAGCTGTGAAATGCCAAGGGACTCCAGAGCTTTGATTCAGGCCAGGGCAGTAACTCCAGTTCTCTGGGACTGTGAAGGTGACCCAGTCCAGTTATTCAAAGGCAGCTGGACTGCACCACGATTTCACAGTGCAGGAAGCCATCCACATTCACAGTGATCAGTTTATTCCCTTCAGCCCTCAAGAAGAACGTGCCAGCACACTCATCACACAAGGGTTACTTCTTGAAAAATGCTGCATTGATGCAGATGCAATTCCCCACCAAACCCTTCCAGTCCCACTTGGAGACAGCACCTCTCTTACCTGGGTTGTTTGACTTGGACTGGGTAAC
Source organism: Atrichornis clamosus (assembly GCA_013400975.1). Lineage (NCBI taxonomy): Eukaryota > Metazoa > Chordata > Aves > Passeriformes > Menuridae > Atrichornis > Atrichornis clamosus. The sequence goes on from WBMZ01004905.1 coordinate 120,725, forward strand.
TTCAGCTGAAGTAAGAGCTAGCAGCTCTGGCCTGCAATCAGGACACAAATACTCTGCTTATTCTTGACATAAATTAAATACTACTACCTCTTAGGACATGAATTGAAGAGTTTGAATTTTTCTATTATGTTTTTCACACTTGTCAACATGCTACAGATACGCAAAAGATATTTTGAAATACTTGTCTGGATTGCAACTACCCACTTTATGACGGAAAATATTTTATTTGCCTGTTTGGTAATTAGAGAACAAATGCTTCATGACTTAATGAAACCAAGTACTTGATTATATGTGAGGTGTTTGTTTGGCTTCTTTCTTAAAAAAACCCTCCATGTTTAGACTTACCTTTTGATCACAAATTTTATTCTGTTGCCCACTTGAATTATTTGTTCAAGGCAAGGGATCCCATACCAGGAGGGACTCCTAAAGGGGACGTTCTCTGGCAACCCTTCAACATAGAGGTCAGTTGGGTGAGCTTCAAATTTCTTGTATGGAACAGCTCTGGGCTCAGTGCTCCCCATGGCATTGGCTGTTGGAACAAAATACATCCAGTGACTGGACAGACTGGCCAATCAACCTTCATTAAAAGCTAGCTGATACCAATTTGTCAGGCTGTTGCAATTGTGATCTTAGAATCTGGGACAATGCAAGACATACAAATCCAACAGAATCCAAGTCTCAGCATATCAAAAAATGTAAAAAATTTTCCATTGTATGATGTTGCTGTTGAGCAATCACAACACTGAAGTCTAACACCAGACTGAAGATTACTGGACTGCTCACTGGCGCATAATACAGTGGCTTTATCCTAAGTTTTTAGTCTATTATAGAGCATCATGCAATGTTTTACTCTAGCTCTTATAAAGTTGGCTATTTTTTCATATTGGACAAAACCTAAAAATTCACCCAGAAGTGTTTTAATACTAATTATGATGATACTGCAATGGATATAAATATAAGTAAATGGCTGTTTCATTTACCACCAAAGGAAAAAAATCCAAATAGGAAGGAATTAAGAACAATCAGAAGAGCTGTATATGTAAGACCTATAATTCCTTTTAAACTATGAATTTACCTTGTATAAGCATTAAACTAAGACATTCTTTTTCACTTAACTGCCAATATTTTAAATACTTTTAAAAAAATCTGAACAAAGGTCTCACATAGATGTCCAAATGAAGGAATGAAAGCAACCTTCAAGAAATACAAAGCTATAAAGAAAAGAAAATAATAATACTGTACTCACCAAACTTTTTACAAAAGAGTTGATCTACCACCCTTCTCAGGTTGGTGACTCTGGAATACCACTCCTCTTTCACTGTATTTGAGACTGACACAGAACAAAATCAACATTCCCTAATTAGTTTGGTTATAACTTCAGTTGTTAAGTTTATAGGATGGATAATTATCCTGCATTTTCAGGTAACACATAAATGCTGTGTGGATGACATATGGATTCAACTTGGAATTAGAAAACTATGATCATAAAAGAATGACAGAATATTAAAACTGAACAAAACTCCACTGAACCAGTGACATCACTCTTGCTACAAAATACACACAGTATCAGTCTTCTCAGGGTTTCAGGACTGAGAACATTCCACAAAACCTTCCTGACCAGCTTGTTTCCCACGGGAATGCAAATGCAAATAATCTTTTCTTCCTGCCAGTCAAAATACACGTTCCATACTCATCCCATTCCTTTCCTGCTGGAGACACAAGCTAGCACGGGCTATGGACAGAGCAGGACCCTGGACATGGAGCCACAAGGAGCTGAGAGAGCAAGGGCTCGTGCTCCATAGCTCTGTCTCCTGAGATGGCAGTGCACACGTGGAGCAGCAGAGGAGACAATCAGCTACTGGGAAAAAGGGAATCCAAACAGGAAGAAAACTACAGGAAAGGAGACTCAGACAGCTGCTGTCTTCTGTGTTCTCCGAGATGTTACTGACAGCTTCCAGAGATGCTCTCTTCTCTTAGAGAGGGTGCAGAGGTCACACATAACTATAACTAGTCAAGTGATAGTTGATGACAAGCACTATAAGCAACTGTTCAGAATGCTGTGCCATAAAAATTGGTTAGCACTGGTTTCTTAGCTACAGGGCTTTTAGGAGATAAGTAATATTTTAAAAATGACTAAAACAACAGAGAAAATTGCTAACTAAAAAACCCACTGAAAGCGGGAAATACTGCATTTAGTCCATAATCTGGTGATCTTTTGAATTTTATAAGGAGCTGTTGTATGTTTTTGTGATTTTGTTATTTTAACTGTCTTTTAGTTTAGGATACCCTGAGAAAGTTAGGGAGTAGCCTGAAATTTAAACACTTTAGAAGTTTTAATAAATGTAATCCACCTGCAGAACTTAATCAATGGAGACTTGTGTATCTTGGATTACTAAGTAACTAAAGATGGATGAAATAACCTGAATATCAGTTAGAACAATAAAGTACAAGAAGAGGGACTCAGCAGGGAGAAACTGTACATGCTCACGAGCAACCAAGCTTAACTATAAAATGATAGAGAGCCCTTTATGTTGTAATGTATATAAACCCTGGAAAATTTTTGCTTCTTCGGACTTTCTTGGCAAATAAATGACCTTCTGTGCCCAACCTTGGCCGAGTGGTGTAGGGTTTTTTTAAAGGGATATCCAAAATTTTAAAATTTTGAGTGAGCATCTTTGCTTCACCACATAAGAGTACAGTAAAGGGTAAGGCTCAGTCACTAGCCTACCTACTATTTTTGTAGTCATATTTTGTGCTTGAAGGAACAGTAGGTTATTAAGATTCAATACACTAAAATAACTTATACTTCAGGAAAAGTTTAATTCCTGCACACACGTTAAGCAGACATCCTTATGACATAATTGCTTTACTTAGTTTAGATCCTTAATATTCACTTTAATGCAGTCTTTTAAATACTTTTAACGTAGAAGGCTGTGCGTATATAATACAACATAATGGTGCTGCACCAGTGCAAATGCTACTGCCTACATGCTTGTGTTGTCTGAACTGAGGACTTCTCTGGTAGTACTAGAACTTCACAGTTCAGCCAGGTTGAGGCTGCCAGTTAGCATTTTGGAGTTGGGAGCAATTTGTTTGCAACTGTTGTTTAAGGCATACAAGGTTTTAACACCTCATTTAATTGAACAATTTAAAAAAATGCCCTGAAGCCCAAGAGACAATAGAATTCAACTGAAGAGAAAAAGAAGTCTGGGAAAGGAATTTACCAACTAGTGCCCATGTAGAAGTACAATTCTTTCAAAATTTGATTTTTTTTTCCATGCTAAACTTCTTTCTACCAACTTGAGGGAAAATGAGTTCATGGGTGCAATTGTTAGCAAAAATCTATTTTTGTCTTATTTTTACATGTTCATTTTTTCTACCTTTGGATGGCTGCTCAATGAAGACAAGAGATACAAGAGTATGCATCTGCTGAGAAGTATTCCTGGTGGGAAAAGTGGTTGGAATGCATTGTCTTTGCACCACTGTGTGCAAATGCAGCCCCATTATCCAAGGAAATCAGATTCTACAGTAACAAATGTCACTATAACCTCTATGTTCACCAATGCATTTCAGTTGATCAAATTTTGGAGAATACCATCTATAAGCAGTTATTCCATGGTACAGACAGCTCCCTATCCAGTAAACTCTACCAGCTGTGAAAACTGCTGCCTTTCCTCTATATCTTAACAGACTAACACCTTGCTCATTGCTTTTCCTTCTGCCAAGCTGAATCAAATCCATTGGCAGTAACACTAGCTTGGATAACCAATGGAAAACTCTGCAGCTGAAGAAAATTCAAAATCAGAGGAATTGTTTGCAATGTATTATTAGTAGAAGCAAATTGTAGCCACCACTAACTGACAAACAGGACTATGATACTGTACTTGTACAACTCAGACACCTGAAGACCTACCTCCTGCATCTTTTTTGCTCGCTGGAACACCTGTCGAGTGCAGAAGTTCTTGCCTGAAAGATTAAAGGTAAAACTTCAACAATGACAGACACTTGGAGAAACCTGCCTCCAGTTGCTGCCTCAAGTTACTACTTACTGAAGAATCATAAACCCCTCAAACCCACAAAATCCCCCAGGGGACTTCATGATCCCCAACACTAAATTCCAATTAACACCAAAGTATCATAAAAGCTGGTTGGAACTCTATTGACAAAACATTTTTTCATCCTTGATACCCATATCCACCAGCGCCATAACACTTCCCAGTAACATACAGGTTCCATTAAACTTATCTCTGAGTTCTAAGATACACTTCATCAGAAACAAAGACCAAAAGCAAAAATTTAACCTCTAAAAGAGAACATTTCAAAGCAGACACTTCTGTTTCCCAAATATATCTAATTTTATCCACACTTGAACAAACAAAAAGTTAAACATTCTGATGCCTAACTGATTTTTGAGCTGACCTGGTTACCACACATTCCAAAGACAAATTTGACGAAAGCAGGTGCCAGCATTGTATAAATATTAAAATCTATGCATGATGTCTGATTTTAAGTGGAACAAAATGTAGATCTACACTTCTTCCTCTTTTTTAGTTACCTGCAAGCATCAGCATGATAGAAACTGACCATGTTCCTCTCAAATATAAGCAACTAGCACCTGTGGTAAAGGCAGCATGCACAGGGGCAGGGCCTTCACTACCCCCAATTCTCAGTCTGACCACTGCAATCAGCAGATTTCCATCCACTTCAAAAACTCCTGGATTAGGCCCTACACCACTGAACCCCAGGAAAATGTCAGCTGTTACTCACTGAAGCTTCCTTTAAGCTTCAATCAGTCTCTATCTGAGATCTCCTTCATGTACACTACCTGATCTACGTTCAGACACACCAAGGACCCACATCCAACTAAATCACAGGAACCAGTCACTATATGTTGGTGCCAAGCCTGCCCTGGGAGGTGCTTTATATAAATACAGCCACAGACACCTGGATACAGCATTCCGGCAAGAGGGAAAAAAAGAAAAGCACAAGCTGAAATTTAGGCCAGGATCCTCAGATAGCATCAAATATCCCAAAGTCAATGGCTTTCAACATGTTCTGCAGCTGCAGAGATTTGAACAGTACAAAGAGATCTGCCCCTGACAAGAAGTCCATAATATTGAAGAGATCTATTCAGGGATCTGTCCATCACCACTGTACTGTTCTGCTGGTTGAATTTATCAAAGTGAACATCAACTAAAAACTACTCCTTATTATTGCAAATGAATATGTTAGTAGAAACCAGTTTGGAAGTTCTTCAGGAAAAGTGAAGTGGAACCAGCAGAAAACAATGAGTAATGTAGAGACAAAAAAGTGAAATTCCTTACCTTTTAATCACAAACCGGATGCGCTCCTTTGCCAGAAGTATCCTCTCCAGCCGGGGAATGCCATACGTGGATGGACGCCTGAAAGGAACCCCTTCTGGCAGCCCTTCCACTTGTAAGTCTTCCACATTTGACTGGAAGAGTGAGTAGGGGATAGACACTGGACCTTTTGCGTTTACAGCTTCAGCTTTAAAGAAAAGGGAGAATAAAAACATTGGATTAGTTTGTGTCTCTACTCAATTACCTGTTTGGTATCACTCTGAAAAACATTATAATTAGCATACAGGCAATCACCCCTCAGCACACTTAAAGATGCAAGAATTCATGTTGTGAGGGATTGTTTTTGTTTTATCGCAGAATCACTCTGATTCATAGTAAACAAGCCGCAGCCCTGCATACATATGCAGATCCTCCTCTTTTCCCTTTATGTAAACATTTAATAACAGTGACTGCACCTGTTAGAGTGAAGATTCACACTATTTTAGTTTTGCTTAATAGCGCATTTTGAAAACTGAAGTTATCTAGACTTAATTAGAAACTTAGCATGTTTCAGTTCACTAGTTCTGACCTTTATTATTTACTACCTTATTATTACTACTATTGGCTTACAAGAGTGCCTTGGAGTAGGGGCACATCCCTTCTTTTCAGTGAATTCCTGAAGTTTCAGTGTATTTTAGAAATCCAAGGAACCACTAACAAAATAAACAATACACTTCTAACACTGTTGAAAAAAGCATGGCCCTACTAGTCAAATCTTCAAAACAAATGAAAAGCAAGTAACTGACTCATCCACAGCTGGAAAATAACCTCAATGTAATTTTTTAAGTTACGAGGACCATATTATTAGCAATACTTCTATCAGGCTGGCAAATACTAGAGAATGACACGAGGGTTTGCAAATACCAAGATGGCTGATTTCTTTATATTCACAAGGGTATGTTAATTTTGTAGGACATGCAACAAGAATTCTCTATTACCATCTGACTGGCCTGCAAATAGTTTGGTACATTCTGCCGTTTTGATATGGAAGTTAGATGCAAAAAATTATTTGAGGCAAGAAAAGCCACGCTAAGGCCAAATTAGAGTGGTGTTGTGGCAGCATTTCTGAAAGCAAAACTGCTCAGGGAACCTTTTCAAGCAGCTTAATGTAACATCCAAGTGGCAGGTGGTTCAGACATTTTCTATAAAAAATGCTCTCATTAACATGCAAATTCTTAAATGAAATAAAACAGTTTAGGTGCTAAGGGTATTTGGGTAACACACTTTTTCAACCACTTGAAACCAGAATATTTCTCGGGATGTTTATCACAAAAAAGGGAAGCTTTGAAAACACGTATCTTAGTCCTCTATTCCAATCAAAACCAAGTATCAAAATTTCAGAAAACTGCAAGAACGATGATTCAACTAGACTTGGGTTTAAATGGCAAATATAAGATGGCCAAAACTGGAGATGGAGAATAGATTCATAAAGATGGACATGAACCTGAAGGTGACTCTTAGCAAATAGACTAATGAAACTCTCCTCAAACCTGTGCCAAAGGAGCTCCAGAGCAATCACCAACAGTTCTGTTGTGTATCACACTAGTCCTTCATCAATGTACATTTTTATTGTAGTCATATCTCTCTTTCAAGAAATTAACAAAAATTTTTCTCAGCCCTGGAGGTTGTTGTGGCACGTGGTGAAAAGCACAACAAATCCAGCTGACAAGCCTCAGGGCAACAGATCAAGACCACTGAAGTCCAGATCATTACCCAGCATACAGCAAGAACAGCTTCAGACTAACAAAAATTCTGTTTAAATAAGTAATTAACAACAAGTCTTTACACATGAGTCTTTATTTCTCTTAAAGCAGCAAATGTTTTAGCCAATACTCTTTAGAGAGCCTAAGAATACCATCAGCATCACAGTCTGCAGTGAGGCTTCTTAGATTTAGAATCTTACATGTTTTTGTACAGAAATCCTACTGAATATAGGCTTTGTTATTATAAATTATCTGTGTATGTCAGTCATTAAAAAGTAGTTCCATTGAGTTTTTATCTAAACACAAAACTGTGTTTTCAGACACGTCAGTTGTAGTGGATTACAGTGACTGATACTGCTAAAACACTTTGGAGCTACAGAAGCCAACAAATTTGAAGACCATTCTGGGAACTCTGGACATCCACAACTCATTTCAGTAAATGGGAGACTGCATGACCATACAGATAGAAAGAACTAGTCTGATAAGGAACTGTTTTGTGAATCCATGAAATCACCAACAGGGAAAATGGGATCATTTTTAATACCATATGGCCTGATATGGAACGTCAGGAATAGCTCAGCATTCAATAGACTCTACAGGAGATTTTTAGGCCGGTGTTGTGGGTAACCCAAAATGTTACTACATTCCATATCTATCTGTGCCCAAAAATTGTTACTGTTTCTTCAAGACCCTGCAGTTGGAAAACAGAACAGGCTGGGGGGACAGGCTTTTAAAATCAGCTCTCCCAGGCAGCCCGGGCCCTTTCTGTCTCCTGGGTTTTGCCTCTCTAGCCTCTTGGTCTTTGCCCCGGGCAGGGAAGCTCTCTCTCACAGTTTGGCTTTCCGCCTCTTGGCTTTGTTTTCTTGCTACTGGCGACAGCACCAACTCCAGAACTGCACTGCACAATCAAAAACTGTTTCAGAGAGAATTTTTCAACTCCTGTCAGCAGCACAGGGGCTAGAAACTGCCAGGGCTGGGAGGCTGCTGCTCTCGGTGCTTGGGAAGACCGTTCCCCTCCCCACAAGGTGCCAGCAGCTCAGAAACAGCAGCACCAACACCAGCGGGGTTCCGTGGTGGCAGAAGGAGCCAGTGAGACAGCAATGCCAGCACCCAACAACCAGAGGTGACACCAACCAGAGGTGACACCAACCAGAGGTGACACCGCAGGGCCGGAGCTCCCCGGGGACTCCCCAGCCATTCCCACCTGCCACTGGAGCTGCTTCCTAAGCTCCTGCCTTCCTGGGAAGGTTGGCTGCCCTTGTCCCTTTGTCTGTCAAAGCCACGAGGGCAATTGTGGCAGCTCCCATTTTGGAAAGGAGTGGGGTAACTCCACCATTCTGGATTTTCCCTTGTTCCCATGCAGTTAGTGAGATTTACCAGTTTTGTATCTAGTGATTATTTACTGTTATTTTCTGCCTGTTGCTCTTTCACTTGTTAGTAAACTGTTCTGTTTTCACTTATATCTGCTTGTATTCGTTCCTTATTGGTGGAAAGGGACCAATACCAAAGGAAATGGTTAATATCAAAAGGGGAGGCAACTCATTCCAGAGTGTCTACCTCTTAAATTGTCTTAAATCAACTTAATTTTCTTAAACCAACTTTGCTACATGCAAACACCAAAATTAAAACTAAAGCAATTCACTAAGAATGATGACCCTTTCTAGAGCAATTAAAATATAGTGAATCAGAACCTGAACTGTATTACCTTGGTGCAAGTTGCTTTCAGTGGGCTGTCTAAATGTCAGATGACAGTCACACCCCAAACATGTAATAACTTCAAATCACAAGGCCCATTTTGAAAGCACTTCCACTTTTTGTGGCAGAGGAACACCACAATTTATTTTGAAATCTTTGCTGACGCTGTTTTAGTCTGTGATATGTGGACACAAAATATATCTAAGTGCAGCATTTGGAGACAAATTCCAAAGTCTGACATATCTGCTGCCTTTTCTTTCCAAGATCCATTAAGATATATAATTTTTGCTTCACTGCAGAACAATCATAATCAAAAATGAACAATGAGTGGCAACCTCTCCCTAGTGCCATTCTAAAAAGATTCTTTCCCTTAAGGACTCAGTGTAATTACAGAAAAAAGGCCAGCTCTCTCAAATGTGGGTGCCCAAGATATGTGAATATGCAGGAGCTCCAGGAACTCAGCACGACTGATAAATAAAATCAAGTTTTGCACTTTGGTGCCAAACACAGGCTCTCAATTTTGAAATTACTCTGCTCATGAAAAAGCTACTTTCCCCAGTTTTACTTCTTCTAACAGTATTTAGCCCTTTGGTGCTGTCAGTTCAGTGCTCCTGAGCCAACAACAAGATGCATGCCAAAGGGCAGTCTGTGACTTGGAGTGACAAAGGGCTACAGGCAATGGTTTGGAAAGGTGTATAACACATACCATATTTTTTTTGAAACAGCTCTTCAACTTCCTTTCTCAAGACTGTAATTCGTGTATTCCATTTCTCTGCAAAGAAAAGAGGAGGACAGGTCAGACTACAAACAAAACTGAGAATCTCTTGTAAAATCTGTGTTACCACTAAATGGAATATGCAGTGTGCATTTTTACTGCAGACTTGCAAACAGGTGTCTGCGGAGTACAGTACAGGCTATACCTTCAAATCCATGGACACATTCAGAAAAAAAAAGTACAGAATAAAATGTTTAAGATTACTTCCCAAACTTGTACGTTAAATGAAGCTAAAAAAACAACAACACAAACCAGGCTAAAGTAACTTCCAAAAGTGGTTTCTCTCTTTCATGGCTCAGTCAGCAGCTCTTGCTGTCACCAGGGGTAAAGGCAGTTTGTAGCTGCTGTTGATAGTTATCAAAATTTGGGTGCTGAAAAGCTTAACTAGTGAAGCTTGATAAAGCTTACAGAAAGTAAATGGAGTTGTTTCGGTGCCAATCTGTACAACTACCTGGGTCAGGAGATATCTGCCATCCTCTACCTTAATCCAGTATTTCTCCAAGACCTGGTGTTGCAAAATATCCCCATAAGTCCTATTTCTGAAAGAAGATACAGCTGAAAGACAGAAGTTATTCAAATCCAATCCTGTGTTCCATGGAAAGCTGGATCAAATGGCAGAATTTTAACATCTTATTTCCTGCCTGTAACAGAGCACACATTTTCACTGCTTTTTGTACTATCTCCATACTTTTAGGAAAATCCCACATCTCTTTTGTGGATGGTACCAGATGATGTTAGATCTTTTAAGGAAGAGTTAAGCAACTGTACTTACAGCTTTTTTCTTATTCCAAAGACTTGAATCTAGTAACTACAAAGGTCAAAAAAAAATGAGGCCATTCAAGCTATTACACTTCCAGTTGTCAAAAAATTCTTACATCAGACAAGACAGAGGATTGAATTTTGAGTCCAGATTAAAAGGGCCTTAAATATTCGTTCTCAGACCAATGTACACAACTTTGGGGTCCATATTTAAGCTTTTTTTTTTTTAATGTAATTTCACAGATATCAACAGGATAGAATGCTTCAGATGTGGGCAAGAATCAGACCTTGTTTAGCAGAGAAAGGGTATTTTGGCATGCTGCCTTGCATCCACACATAAACTCTTCATTCTTATTACCTGGCAGATCATCTACGTTAATTAACCTGTTCTTATTTTGAAATTACATTCTTGTGGATAAATCTGTACAACTACTTCTGCCACCTTTTTACTGCTACCCTGTAGTGCACTGTTTCTTATGCAATAAACACGTCTTGAGCTCAATGTTTTCTACTCCTGTGTGACTTTCACCTTACAATATTTCCCCCTTCAACTGCAGATACAGACCCAGATGAAGCTCTCTCTGATTTCAGCACACCCACTGACTTGCATCTTCTGTTGACCAACAGAACAATGGATTAACAGCAGTTTTACCAGAAGAGTCAGGAAAATATGAGCCAAAACCGGCTGATCTAAAGAGGAAACTCTGCTTTACTCCACAGAGCTGGTGAACAGACATGGACAGTCCTGGGACAAGGGTTTCAAAATGCTCCTATGTAACTCTAAACTGGAACCCAGAGGAAAATGTCAAGAGTTGAGATCCCTTCAGAGCCAGACTCAGTGAATGATCTCTAAAACTCAGGGTAGTTTTCATCAGAGGGAGAATAGGCAGAAAGAATTTCATACCATACTACAAAGAAACCATATAAAAGCATATAAATAATACTGTTCTGAATATTAGTGGTTGCTGCAATTTTAAAAGAAGCTGCTCCTACCCAGCCTGGTCTCTCTCTCCTCTTTAACATGCTCATGAGAATGTTCCCACATGAGCCATTAAACCTCAAGGCTTCATTTTTCTCAGTTTCCGAATCCCATGTTCACTGGCCAAATATACTATGTGGATCTTTTCAATCTACTACTCTCTAGTCCCTCTCCCTCCAATAGAAACACTACAGGGATTAATAATCAAACACACCACATTACAGGCATTTTTATCTGGAATGGTGGATACACACAGAATAGGCAATTGGAAAAAAAATCATAAACTGGCTCACATTTTGATAAGCACACTATTTTTTTAGCTACTTTTATATTTTATTAGTAAGTCAAACTACAGAGATATTTCAAAATTCAGAGGGTTTATCAGGTGACTAGTGTGATTTTTAATCTGATTGTCAGCATTATTAACCCCTTGGACCCTGACCAAATACTATAAAAACATTCTCTTGTCACAGACTTTGTAGTCACATAGCAAAGTCGAAGACTACCACAAAGCTGAGCTGACTCTCTGCAAAGCAGTTTAGTTTTCCTGTAGGCATCAAGATAAATGGTAGCATCCTTCTATTCCTAGATATACACTTTCTGATTTATGGGAAACACCATCCCAATTAAATAACAATCCTAAAAACTTCCCCCATCTGTCCACAGTCTCCCTCAATTTCATTACTTTCTCTGCTCCTTGGGATATGTTCCAGATAACACCTACTATACTGCAGGGGCAACTTGCACAGTGCACACACAATGATTCTCAGGTACTAGGCACACTCCTATTCCCATCACCATTCCACACCACCACACCATTCCTCTGAGAGGAAATAAATGGAAAACACAGCTCAGCATGGAAAACAGACAGCAACTCCAAGCATGCTGCAGGCTGACAAAACCTGTGCTCGACAGTGTGCTAAAAGGGGGAAAAAACATACATACTTCCCATCACTGTCATACTGAGACAACAACTAAGGGCACTTTTTTTCCCACCAAAAAGGTTTCACACAACTGCAAGACACAACTTGAAGTTTCTGAGCTTTTTATAAAATCTATTAAGAAAACAAAAAAACACAGAAAAGGTTTTTACTATGTCCTTTCCTTTCAGCAACAATACTTTTAACCTCAAAGAGCTGATTCAGAATTTTTTTGAAATCCAACCTCACTTCCCAAAGATTATCAGTTTCTATCAAACCTTTTACTAGACATTGGTTACATTATTTTGTTTTCCACTTTGTTTTCCAGTTTCCACAAAACTAAGAGCACAGCTCTTTATTCACCCTGTTTCTCAGCTCACTTTGAGTACCTGTTCAATCAAGACATATAGAAAGTACGTCCAACTCTAACATCTTGATCTCATCAGTGTCACGTAAAATACTGGAAGTCCTTATTAGATGAGAAAGATTTTTCTCTCAAGCATCTATTCCAGTTTTCTGAGTGCATGTGCCTCTGTAATTCTGCAGCTACTCATGGTAGATTAACCACCTCCTCTCTCCAATCCCATTATCTAATATTAGACTTCAATACTAAAGGTGCAAAGTCTTCTGAAATGTCCAAACAGCAGCACTGCAACTACCAAAAGGTGCTCTTTTTTTCATTAGAGCAGATGATGTGTCTTTCTCCAAAACTTCCCACATTCATTTTGTGTTTTAACCAAATCTTGCAATACTGTAGAGACATGCCACTTTCTGTATGTGAACCTCAAAGTGAACGTAAGGGGTAATATCCTTAATATAATTTAGGAAGCCCAGGAGTGAAGATATCTCAATAACCTCTGAGATGCAAATCACTGTAATCTAACTGCACAGCAGGTGGTTCAGAATAAAATTTCCTTGAAAACACACCAGAGGAGAAGATCTATTAAGTCAACTCAGAGGAACAGTGAGCAGGTAAGCCCTGAGATGTTATCAAACGGCTGCTTCTACAATGCAAGCTCAACTAAAACTTTTTTCATCCTAATATTTTTTTACCTTTGCTCCACATCTGTAGTCAATCTCACTGTTCATTCCCTTCCAAAACTGTTGGCCTTCCAAGCTTAGATGCTCTTTTCTACTGAGGGAATGTATCTAACAAAAGTTTCTGCAGCATTAATGGCTCAGTATTCTCCTCTAATATTGTGGCCGTTATGTTCTCCTGACAGAACCAAAAAGAATGATACATGCTAAACTGCCAACTAGTACTAATGACCTTTTAAGAAAACAGCTCTCAAAATTTTATTCATTTTTCCTAAAGTGACATCTTTCATACAAAAGAGAAGTTAGAAGGGGTTCCATATGCGTTTTTAAATTGACCTCAATTTCCGGAAATCCTAATAAACATCTCAAACACTATGCCAAAAGACATATCACTGACTCCACAGAACCTTATAAAAGCAGACAGATTAGCAGGCTATGTGTCCAGAAAGCAAACCAAACCACAGAATAAACAAGAGCTATAGGACTGCAAAAGAATCCCATGGGAACCATCTTGAACCAGAGTAACTGGTACAGTGCGTGTGTGCACACACTTCTGCAGAGAATTCTACATTAGGGATCATGAAAGAACACCACCAAAAAGATCCCAACTTTCTGTGTGTCCATGTACATGGTCACTTGGAATAACAAAAAACAACAGAGCTAACCTATGATGAGGATTTCACTGCTGCAATACAGCTACTAAGAGCCCTGGGCTCTGCAATGAAGGCTTCCGCTGGCACGTCTCGCTCCTGCAGCACAAAATTACCCAACACCTTTCCATCAAACAAAGCAGAGACACAAAAGCATCTCTGATTTTCATCTTACCAAAATTGAAATCTTTCGCTTTGGTTCTCCCACTACTGAAAGTTTCATTAGCTGACTTGATTCTATTCCATCTCTTCTTAGAGGGCAGGTAATCGTCATCATCAT